>CM032231.1:123470000-123537500 GCA_019009955.1 Riptortus pedestris
AAAGCCTCCTTTTTAAGCCCCCTCCCACTAGTCTTATTAAAGCCATTAACGAACTTGATCTTCCCGTTTATATAAAGCGATCAAGTATAGGTAACGATAAAAATAATTGCGACCGCTAGAGCGCTAACAGACAAATATATATATATATATATATATATATATATATATATATATATATATATATAATTTTAAACGGACCTCATTTTCGTCACCTCCTGGGTAGGATCGATGGACATTTGAGGAAATGTTTCAAAACTCGCTTCGTGAGAAACCCCCTTAAGGGAAATCTGCTAAAACTGAGATCGTATGTCTCGGATATGACTTTCCACAAGAGCGGCTTCAAAATAAGGTAAGTGATAGAAGTTCTGAACCTGAATCTTTTTACGGGTGAGGTTTGTTATCAGTAGATTCTAACCTTGAAGTCAATAACTGCGAATTTATACTTAAAATAGCTCCTTTTTCTAAAGAGACCCCTCTAAAACACTCTGAAATTATCTCTCAATGTAATAAAAGAAGGTAACGAAATTATAGAGTTTGGTAAAAACTTTGGTTTGCAAGACAACTAAAAAATATATGTGTACCAAATTTTATATTAAAACAACTTTCAGGTAAACATTTAAAAATTTCTGAGTCACAATACTGGCATGCCTATAATCTAGCAAAACAACACTCAAAAAGCAAAATATCCTGCCAAAATAATATATTTGTTTATTTATTATGTAGAGCTCCGCAAATATTGGCTCTTGTTAAACATGGGTGAAAACAAAACAAATACAAAAACCAAGTAAACAAAAAAAACCATAAATGGAACACAAAATAATATATAGAACAAATCTAAGGGAACGGAACACAAAAGAAACAAGAAACACGAACACAACATAGAACTAAAAACGGATGGTAAATAAATAGGTGAAAAGAAAACTCGATAACTTTGAAACAAAAACTATTCATAAAGACAGGCATCATTCAAATTTAAACACGTCACACACACAAAGGCATAAACACACACATTAAAAAAATTTGAAATATATAATATCAAACTGCTCAATTGTCTTTAAATATGTCAGAATTGTGTTAATATGTGGGCTACCCTCAGTCAGTAGTTCGTTCAAGTCATGTGGAATGTTTAAGTAAGCTCGTAATCTGCATTCTGTTAGTAGGTGTTTTATAGTTAGTCCAGTGTTACAATGACTACAAGTAGGCTTGTCTTTTCGGTTCATTATGTAAGAATGTGTCAGGTATGTATGTCCAATACGTAGTCTCGTAAGGACGGCATGGTCTCTTCTTGAATTTACATCTTTAAAATAATGTAAATAATTAACATAACAGGTTTATATTGTGTTGATCTGAGTTAAATTTGTCTTGAAAAGGAATGTCTCAAATACAGTTGTTAGTGAATCATATTCGTGTTGTAAGTTGATGGACTGTTCAAGTGGAGGTGTGCTATGTGGCAAGAAACATGTAAGCCAATAAAATAAACCAGATGACCTTGTTGCTTTTACTTTGTTGACATTCTACCACAAAAGTTAAGTTTCAAAGGTTTAGATTTTTCATTGCATTCATTCTGGTTTTACCAACAGCTGAAAAAGCAATACCATTTCCGATGTAATTTAGTTGGGCGTTTGGCGCATGCTTTAAAACTGTCTGTTTTCAAGGAATGCTTTGTTGTCAAGTAGTGAGGTTTACCCACTCTACATTCTTTCTAACACGTTTTGCTATGATAATTGCGTTATAGCAGATTTCCTTTAAGGGAAATCAGCTATTGAGGTCGTGCTCATGAAGCAATTTTCGAAATTTACCTACAAATGTCCATCAATCCTACCTAGTAGATGCCAAAAATGATTTCCGTTCAAAAATATATATGTGTATATATATATATATATATATATATATATATATGTATGTCTATTGCCGCTCTAGGGGTCAGAGTATTGTTTTGATCGTTACCAAACTCGATATGTTTTATACAAAAAGGGGGAGAAATTCGAAATATGTCCGTTACTATAAGTTGGATCGAAAAAGTATATAGAATAAATCTTATTGCAAATTAAATGTACCTAAATATTGTTGTATAAATTTATTCTCTATCTCTTGAATATTAACGGAGATAATTTCAGTTTTCAGTCTTAAGTAAACCTACCCTTCTACTCGTGTTACATAAACAATACTCTGTTATATAATAAACCACATTATTCCAAGACTAAATACCAAATATTGTTTTCATTGAACTTTTACTTTGTGTGATATATGAAAATACGTTCTGTTGCCCCCTCCCCCCTTCTTTTGTTTTTTGATTACTAAAATTTGAGTGATTAAGATAAAACTGATTCTGATTCATTACAAATTACAGCACTAGTTTTATTACATAGTTTTCAATAAGATGAATATGATTCTGATATCTTTCAGTTATTTTTTTTCTTTCCGGTGACAGGCCTGTTTGTTTACATTTAAGACATTCATTGGTTACATTTAAGTATTTATTCACTTAATGTTCACGGTGGTGCTGTGCTAGTATATAGTTTTATCTGTTATTTATCTTTACGAGGAAATCTGCTTAGTTTACGCAGCCCCTGCCTGACGGACGTTTTGGAATCAAACTGAGTGTTATCACGATATTCCTCTTCAACCAGAGGGTCAGACATCGATCTGCTGCCTGCTAACATATCAATGAGATATGGGAAGGTAAGACATGCCCAGACGAGATAACCTGGAATCTACTAGCCGCGACACTGGGGTGTTCAGGTAGACAGCTGCTCGACTCAAATTCTCCGTTGTCGGAGATAAAATGGTCCCACATTAACTTTGCATTAAACTGAATAGTTATAAGTGTACTCACGCCTTTACCCGCATAGACTTATATATATATTCCACCTATAATTTGAAATTTGGAGTTTTTCAAGGTCTATAGAAAGTAATTTACTTTGGTATACTTCTACTATTGAGCTAATGTATAATTTAATTAAGTTTTTGTCTTGAGTAAGCCAGATGTCAATGAAATTTAAAGAATTCAGTAAGTTTTTTTAATTTGAGATACCCAATTAAATCTGATAATATTTGTGGGGCTCTGATCTAATAATAGGAGCGTATTATAGCAGATCCTAGGGAATCTTTCTCTGCCCCTTGATAATATTTTACAGAACCATTGAAGGCACTTATTAGTTTAGATTTTTCTAGAAATATTAAACTAATTCTAGTCAGTTGTACTCAATTCTAGTTTGTAAATATATATATATAAGCTACTAACATAGAAAATCTAACCTTATTATATAAGGTCTACTCCTCGCTATAAGGAAAATCCTAGTAAGCAATAAATAAAATTTAATATATATATATATATATATATATATATATATATATATGTATATATATTCGACCTCGTAGATCATCAAACACCATTACCAGCCTTCTCCACATCTTTCTAATCATGCCATCTTTTCCCAGAAACTAAATAAAACTAAGTAAAAGGAACTAAGTAAAACTCCGTAGCGTCCTCCTTTATTCTGTGAACCTATTTCATCTTGGTTCTAATTTTCGCCCTCGTTGTCTCCTGTCCTTAGTGGTCACAGGTCATGACCTACTGCAGAAAGCAGGTTGAATTACTCCCCAATGGGATGTAACCATATGCCCCGTGAACATTAGCTTTCACATCAACTGGAAGTGACTGTTCCTAACATTCTTCTTCTCTTCCAATCCTTCTCCTCTGTCCTTAGCCCACCATCCATCCCATTTTTACCTATTGTGGAACTTTACGTACAAAAATTTAAACATACGTTTCAAGGGCAGCCTCCAAGTCGCACATCCAATATCAGGACGGTTTTGATAAAGGTATCATAGGGCCTTAGTTTCGTGGTCAATGCTCATGCTTCTTATAAGGACAATATCCTTGAAAACGTTGGTAGAGATTCCCAGAAAAACTACAAAAGTGATTACAGTCGACTACAGGCTTCAACAGCCTAGTACAGAAAAAAAAGTCCGTCACGCAAGGGCTGCGTAAAGTAAGCAGATTTCCCACGTTACGTTTCACAATAGAGACATTTCAAGAGTGCTGAACAGTTAAGGAAACGGCCGAACTAGCTTTTGGCGGAAACTCGCGACTAGAACCGAAGTTAGCCGATCTCATCTCGCCCGTTATCTGCACACAATTAATAAAGATTCAAATATGTCGGTTAATATTCAAGATAGAGAATAAATGTATACAACAATATTTATAGTACATTTAATTTGCAATAATATTGGTTCTATTCAAATTTTCTCTAATTAAAAAAAAAACAGCAATAAGGATAATCTTAGCAAGGATAACCTAACCAAGGTAATACTAAGTTTATCCTTTCCATAACACTAGCACGTAGGTCGAAATGCATATGGCAGACTAGCCATAACCATCCGTATCACATTTTGCTAAAATTGGAATACAATTTTGGACGAAGTCATTAACATGTCATTCCCGAACGTGGGAAATCACGGTCAACACAGCCCCTTTGAACTTACCGCCAGCGTATCGCACCGGTTGGAATCACAATAGAATAGATTTGCACTCGTTGGAGTTCTCTGCAATCTACTCATCACGCGATTTTCAAAACTTTTCAGCAAATGTCCGTCGATCCTACCCAGGAGATGACGGAAATGAGGTCCTTTATAAATTATGTCTGTTAACGCTCTAGCGGTCATCAATTTTATGCAAACAAAAAAGATCAAGTTCGTTAATAGCTGAAATCGTTAATGGGAGAGGGGGTTTAGAGGGGGGATTTTCGAAAATTCGAAATATCTCCGTTACTATACGTCGGATCGAAAAATTGTATAGAACCAATCTTATTGCAAATTAAATGTACTATAATCATTGTTATATACATTTATTCTCTATCTTGAATATTAACCAAGATATTTGCATTTTTCAGTTTTGAGCCTTCAGAAAACCGCCACATCAACTCATGTTAGATAAACCATACTCTGCCACATAATAAATCACATTATTCGAAGCTTAAATACCAAAAATTGTATTCAAGAGACCTTTATTATACGAGATACATGCAAATATGTCCTGGTGACCTCATTTTATAATTTGCAATAAGATTGGTTCTATACAATTTCTCGATCCGGCCCACAGTAACGGAGATATTTCGAATTTTCGAAAATCCTCCCCTCTAAACCCCCCTCCTCCCCCTGGTTCGATTTCAGCCGTTTGGTAACGATTAAACAATAATTGCAACCGCTATATATATATATATATATATATATATATATATATATATTTATATATATATATATGTATATACAGTTTTGAACGGACCTCATTTTCGTCATCTCCTGGGTAGGATCGATGGACATTTGAAGAAAAATTTCGAAAATTGCGTCATGAGTACGACCTCAATAGCTGATTTCCCTTGGGGAAAATCTGCTAAAACTCAAAATGAACCTATCTTGAACTTCAAGATAGAAGAGCATGTTATATTCTCACATAACTTATGTGATTTTATAATCTCTTGATATGGAATTAAAATGATTATTATTAATATTAGTTAACATCCATTGTTTGCTAGTACGGCCTTTTCTAGGCAGGGTGGGACTAAGGAATTTATTTAATGAATTGGTCACTAAAAAAATTCCTATTTCCCAGGCGGAAATCGAAGTCGCCACTCATGCTTTGCGAAGGGGAATTACCTGAAGGTTAAAACTACAAAATATAAAGAAATAGTCATTGCGATAAGTAAGGCATAACTATACGTTAATTGTTCCAATCTCAAAACTTGTTATTATTACATTATAACATACAATTAAGAGGTTGGGGCTCAGGTTAGCCATGTGAGTTAAAGCGTTGACCTTAATCCCACATGGCAAACATAGTGTGGCGAGTTCGATTCTCCCCTGGGCAAAGGAAATTATTTAGTCACGAAATTCATTAAATAACGTCCTAAGTCCCACCGTGGATAGAAAACGATGGTAACCTGTAGATAACCCGTCCCAATTAGCCTGACTTGCAAAAAAAAAAATAAAAATAAAGTGGACGTAAATAAATACTAAATACTACAATAAAGAAAATTAATTTTCACCATATTAAGTGCAACATACATAACTCAGATATGTTCTTTATTGTAAGGATAACATCTATAAATTTAAATAAATAATAAACTTAATTGGAAATCAGTCTTTAAAAATATGGAACGTCTTCCACATCGTTACTTATTACATGATTAATGCAACAAAAATATTTTGATTGATTGATATATTCTAAGATTTGAGAAATTCTGAGTTGACAACTTGGGAGTCAATTGTAATAACCGCCTAGCATTTTTTAATTATTCTTTACTACATAAACAGAATAATTTTTAACCGCTGTCCTTAGAAGGTTCTAACGTATATAATATTGTCTATATATTATTTCAAATTCTTTTAGGCAAATGAAAAGCAAAAAGTTGAATTGGTAATTGATGATGGACGTAATCATCCCAATTGTAAATAAATATACCTTAGAATGTAAATATGTCCTTGTATAAAATTTTCCTTTTTCATAACAGGGTTCTGAAGCTCTAAATTAGAATAAGTGTTAAATATTTTTAGTGAACAATTTTTTTCTTCAAAGAAGATGCAGCATAGTGACCAGTTTTGAAAATAAATCTTTTTTACTGATACACCCTTCTGGAACGTAGGAGATACTAATTCCCACAGTCTGTTGTATTAAAGAAAATTATGTGGGGAGTGAAAAACCTTGTACTAAGAAAACAAATTAATAAACCGAATAAAATTATGAAACAAGTAATTAAATAGTTATAGATAGGGGAAATTGAGAAAGGCGGAAGGGAAGAATGAGACGAGAGGAAAATTGACACTTTCTGGTAGGACATGGACGGGTGGGCTAAGATGTGCCGGGTTGAGGCAGGGGTGGCGGGGAATATTCCCCCGAGTGGGGAGAGTAGGGAAATGGAGGGAGGGAGTGGTGGCAAGCCTGAGAGCGGGTTGGTACCACGGCTGCTAGGCCCGGAGAGCACAGTTCGACTCCAGATCTCTTCCGAGTGGGATCAGCTCAGGGACCCAATACCGGCCTCTAAACATATACTTGCTATCAAAATTTTTTTTTTTGTCACTCAAAATTTCGGTTCTCCGCTACTTTTGCACATCTCAGTGAATTTGATTTACTACATTCCCAAGATGAACGGAGACACACTCGACCCCACCGGTCTGTACTAGGACCTTTTCTGTCAAGATTTATTTTTTTTTTCTTGAAGAAGAAAAAAAAAAAATTCGTTCCGAATTTCCTGGTTGCTTGCCGGAGATCCGAAGAAGTAAGGAGAAGAAGGGAGTTTTAAGGCCTTTTATTATAGTTAGTGAGAAGCAGGAAGAGATTGCCAAGATGAGTACAGACACTCTGGACCCTACCGGCTTGTACTAGAGAAGAGGCGATGCACCGGGCCACCAACCCCTCCTGTTCCTGCGCCACTTCACAGGTTCGTTATCACACATCTTATCAATTCAACTACATCAAATATCACTCTACAACACAATGATGAAACATATTGAAACAAATCTTGTATCACACAAAAACTCCCAATTTTCATAAATGTTTGAGGTTGGGGAAAATTCTTAAATTGATTTATGAGAAGATACATGAAACACTTCACCCAGCTCAGTCATATTTCTTTAATATTAGAATCCATTTGCAGGTTGAAACTCATGATTTCGAATATTAATTGTTGTTCTTCACCATTTTAACAAACATTTCTAAGTTTTACCATTTATGAAGTTTTCAGCATATTTTTCAATACTATATTACTCCCCCTCATGACTCTATGTTCCAAATATCACTTTTTAGAACAGATCTTTGAAAAATCACCCTGCATAAATTTTCATGGAAATATAGCGTTACAAATCCGTTCATTGATATTTCTACCAAAAATCACTCAGAATTACATTCTGAAATACACATTATCAGTGTTACATTTATAAATTGTATTCTCAAGAATGTTCCAACATTTCAAGCATTATAACACAGTATTTCTACATGATCAGAACTTAATCATTCTTCAATTTAATTTTTTCAAAGTTTTGCTTTAGGAAAGTAGTAGTTTTATATTTATTTCGATGGAATTTATATGGTAAATTATTTATTTACTGAATATTATTATATAGTTACTTTATACATTTACTTATTTAAATGAATTCTTAAAGTGAACAAGTGGCATGCTCAATTTTCTCTCTCACTCTTGAAAGAAGCAAGCAACCTCACTTCGAGGTCAAGAATTCCTTATCAGTTCTGCGCTCGACTCCAGCTTTTCATTGATAATTTAGTCTCGAGAAATTATTAAGACCGTTCCTCAGGTCTCTCTGAGAATAATTTATAGTGTTTTAGAAATAGTTTATGGACTTTATTGTTGAAAATGTTAGCAAACAGTTGAATACTCGTAAGAGTTCATTGTCTCCCAGTAATGATAGATATTTCAAATTTATGTAATATACTGTGAGTTGCCTTTTACATTTTGTGTACTGAAAAATAACTTAATTATTATTTCTTGATTTCGGAACGAGTCAATTTAATATTGATAATTATATATTAATTGCTGCTATTTTTTTTAATTTGATTGCCCTTTATTGATAAGTTTTGTTTTAAATGTTGATTATTTCTTAACGAGTATATTCTTCGAACTTAGTGCTCAAGAAGTTTTGCAGCGATTAAACAAAGTCTGTAGAACAAGGAGTAGGGAAAGAAATTAATTGAAGTTCTAGTGTATTATTAATACATTGAGCAGCTCGTTCACGATTGTTCTGCTTTGAAGAGAGCGATTTCCCGCGAATTCCTGTGAGTTTGATCTGTCGGAGGAGGGTTAAGAAACGTGACAAAGCCCCCGGCGTGATCTGCTCAGAACGTTTCCGCTTCCTCTTGACTCCCGCCGCCGTTCCTTGCGTCACCACTGGGCCAATGACGCTTTCCCCGACTCTCAAATTCCCATGTTTTTCGTATCTCTTTGCCCAGGCAATTATTTAAACTTAATGATGAAAAGAAGTATATACTTTTTTTTTTTTTTTTTTTTTTTTGGATTGAGAAGATTTTTCTTCTCACAAACCTTGAATTATAGCTCATGTCTTTTTTATTTAAATAAAAAAGAAAAAAGTCATATCTCTTATGTTAGAATAATTTTTAATATAGAAAGATTCATTTATTATTTATACTTAGGCGCAAGAAATTTCTATACAATGGGTAACGAGTTATCTAGTTATGTTCAATCCTAAGTACATGCTACTCTAATTATTGCCTTTACACATTATTGCTTATTTCACATTTGAATTGGAATATATAGTCTTGTAAAATGGATTTTATTTTTATATTAGTCCTCAAATCGAAAACTGAGACAACTTTACCTAGATAATGAACTTTCTGTTAACCTTTTTACTAGTTTTTGATTCTATTATTTCATCTAACTTATGTATTTAAATCATCCATATATGTTTTTGTACTTTTTTTATAAGGCGCTTCACATATCTAAAAGTAAAACAATTTTTATACTTCAAATAATAATAAAGAAGTGAACGACGTGTATTTTTGGAATTTCGTAAATGCAAAAGCCACGCCTCAGAATGACGAGTTTCATGTTGTTCACCTTCAAGAGAATTCAGACAGAACTAAATGCTACCTTTGAGCCTCCGTCATTTAGTTCCCAGAGATTTTTTGCATTTTTTAAATATATTTATTTATACGTAAAATTAATACAATTTTATTTAATTTTAGATAGAGGGCGCGATAGGGGGGATTTTTATTTATTAGTTTTATAGCTAATCGATTGTGTTAATTACTCGTTGATAGTCTTTACTATGGAAATTGATAGTTCTATGGCAGCAGAAATAAAAAGATGTTTAACTCTCAAAATGTCTTTCCTTAATTTTGGTTTTCATAGTTACTTTCAATTATCGGCCTGTTAAAACAAAAAAAAAATACAAAGAGAGAGAAATATATCCAGCTTATAACATGATGCAATTACTAAGAATAGAAAAAATATTTAAGTAGCGTTCAAATTAGTGGGAAATTATTGTTATTATACTATTTATTATAATAGAATAGAGGGAAAAAACAATCTTATCTAAAGATATGTATGAATGCCTTAATAGTATGCTTCAGAATTAATGGATGTTGCAATTGATATTATTGAGGAAAAAAATCTTTAATGACTTAACAATTATCGCGCATTAATCTCACATGTCATATGATGACTTCATCCATCAAATCCCAATTGTATTATGAGCTTTAATACTTTTTTTTTTTTTTTCATCTTAATCTTATCTCACTATTGCATGAGAATATTGACTGATAATTGAATAGTAGTTACGAAATTCTTAAGTAAAAAACAAACAAACAAAAACGTATCTACCACATAAGGCAAGTTTGCTCTATTAATTGTGGGTCAATATATTTCAAATTAATCGCTTCAATACTAGCCGAAGAATCTATTATACAGTTTGTTTATCAACATAAACAAATTATAACTCATGAAAAACAGTTTGAACATTATGGTTAACATGAAATGGTATTTTATATTAAAAAAAATAAAATAATGTTATTATTCACTTGTTCAAAATTTCGTTACGGTTGAGTAAATTATTAATTCTTCACATAGTTATAATTAAACTATGAGGACATACTCAAGAATTTTATTTTACAATAAAAATATATTCAATTCTACTTGGTAAAACTGTTTTTAATGATAAATTGTGCTATTGTCATAATTTAGAAAAATAAGCATTAGGCCAGTTCTTTACTGAATTAAGTGTTACTTAATAGTTTTATTTGAAATTAATATGTCCGTTTCCTGATAATCTTTATTCACCCATTAAATCAATTAATGCAGTACTTGAGTGTTAAAAAAAAAAATATTAATCCTAATCGTCAAGTATTATGACCTCAATTCGTCCCAACCATTGACTACTATCAATGAATATTTGTTGAGTTTAAAATTGTTTTCATTTTCCCGACGGTTAGCCATGAACTCTAGATTGAGGCGTCACTGGCGACCTCACACTCCTGGGACAAGTTGGGTGTGGAAATGCATATCGAGAAAATTATGTTCCGCAAGTCAAGGGCACAGCGGCTAAACTACCGCCCGACACTTCCTTACACAGCCTTATACACCATTAGCATTTATTTAGCCAATGGGTAAATGACTTTTTCTTCAATATTTATTCACCTTCTGGAAGGGACTCGGTTTTACCTGTCATAATTTGGGGCGTTCTTTAGTAAGTCGTTTGATATCGTTTTAAGGGATTGTGCTGTATAGGAACTCTTTCGTTTAGACTTTATTTAGGTACAAATTTGTCCAACGCACTATTTGTCAGGAGAAGTACAATTCTCTTTGTTCTGTCTGAATAGCAAGAGAAAAAAAATCATTACTTCTTTATATGACTGGTTTATGACTTTATGGGGGAAATATGGGATAACGTTAAACTCATAGTTATACTTAACTCTGTTCTTTATGGGGGAAATATCAGATAACGTTAAACTCATAGTTATACTTAACTCTGTTCTTTATGGGGGAAATATCGGATAAAGTTAAACTCATAGTTATACTTAACTCTGTTCTTTATGGGGGAAATATCAGATAACGTTAAACTCATAGTTATACTTAACTCTGTTCTTTATGGGGGAAATATCAGATAACGTTAAACTCATAGTTATACTTAACTCTGTTCTTTATGGGGGAAATATCAGATAACGTTAAACTCATAGTTATACTTAACTCTGTTCTTTATGGGGGAAATATCAGATAACGTTAAACTCATAGTTATACTTAACTCTGTTCTTTATGGGGGAAATATCAGATAACGTTAAACTCATAGTTATACTTAACTCTGTTCTTTATGGGGAAAATATGGGATAACGTTAAACTCATAGTTATACTTAACTCTGTTTTTTATGGGGGAAATATCAGATAACGTTAAACTCATAGTTATACTTAACTCTGTTCTTTATGGGGAAAATATCAGATAACGTTAAACTCATAGTTATACTTAACTCTGTTCTTTATGGGGGAAATATCGGATAACGTTAAACTCATAGTTATACTTAACTCTGTTCTTTATGGGGGAAATATCGGATAACGTTAAACTCATAGTTATACTTAACTCTGTTCTTTATGGGGGAAATATCGGATAACGTTAAACTCATAGTTATACTTAACTCTGTTCTTTATGGGGAAAATATGGGATAACTTTAAACTCATAGTTATACTTAACTCTGTTCTTTATGGGGGAAATATCAGATAACGTTAAACTCATAGTTATACTTAACTCTGTTTTTTATGGGGGAAATATCAGATAACGTTAAACTCATAGTTATACTTAACTCTGTTCTTTATGGGGGAAATATCAGATAACGTTAAACTCATAGTTATACTTAACTCTGTTCTTTCGTGGGCGCCAATAGAGAGATGCTGTTCCATTAATTAGTTAACAGGTAGTGGCGAGAGCAGATGGGCGCTGTGCATACAGGCTGAACCTAGCAAATAAATCTTTCCTTAATTGGGAGCTGATTTCTCTGTACACTGTTACTTTTAGAGTTTCATCTCCTACCACAAACGTCCGAGACGGTGATTTTCTTTGTCCAATTTGCTCTATTTCAGAAATTTCCCTTATGATTTCAATTTTCCTAATGCACGCCCAATAAATGTTTAACAAGGCTTGTCGGAGAAGTGTATTAATGAATCCAAAGTAAAAGTTAGCTACGACGTCCCTTTCTGAAATAACGAGCGACGAATCTATTTAAAACTGGGGCTCGGTAGAGCTTTCACTCAAAATTCGAAGTGGAATTTACCTAACTAGAAATAACCCTGAATTCCTAAACCAAGAAAATGTCCATTATTCTTAAGTATATTATGACCCAAATGAAATATGGAGCAATTTCCCCCCAGTAGTATATTGCTTTATCAATTTTGGCTGTATGTGTATTTGGATGCTTACATATGTGACATCTTAATGTACTGTTAAATCGAAAAAAAAAACATCTAATTTGACAACCTTGTGCATAATAAATAATATAATTGTCGAATAAGCATTTATCCAATTCCCTCATGGGAATATGAATTTACTTATAGGCAAACTCAATAAAATACTAAGTCCCGATCCTGTCTAAAAAAAAAGTGGTGACCAGGTTGACAACCTGTTGATATTAGCCATTAAAGCATAAATTGGATGTTAATTAAAATCATTGTGGGCTGGGCCTTTTATCGCCATTTGGGAAATAAAATTAACTAAACTACTATTTTAAATCCATATATTTATTTTCTGGTAATATCTTGGATAAAAAAAAAAAATATGGGCTATTGAACTTTTAGAAATTGTTGGTATTGTAAGAAATTTTGGTTTCTGCTTCGTTACTAGAAGCCGGAAGTGATAAGAACGATAACACCTTTTTTTTACGACTAAGATATTCTGGCGCTTCCTCATCACTCGAAACCAGCCCCTCGCTTTTTCTCAAACTCGGGCTTTTTAGGAACCATATCCAGCTACTGGGATTAGATGGCAGCCAGATGTCACTTCCGCTTCCCAAGTCTTCTCCCAATAGGCCTAAAAAGATGGAGAAAAAAAATCCAGATTTTCTTGAAAGTGAAAGGGTTTTTTTAAAAAAAAAAGACAGGCCCTTCCTTAAAAGTGACCTATCTAATATCCCAGACAGCGATGTCATTTTTTCTCCTTGTATTTTAATCCATGATAACACTTGGCTCAAAAATTATTTCCTGTTATAATACTATTAAAGTGTGATTTTTAAAAAACTTTAAGCCTATAAAAATTCTAGTTATAATTTTATTAAATTTTGTACAAACTCAAGTCAAAATTGTGTTTTGAACTACCTCGTAGCAATAAAAAAAAACTACTAACTTAGCAGAGCGATTTATTCTAAGTAGAGAAATATACCCGTTTCGCACCTAAAAAAACTGTGTAATTCCACATCAAGGAAAGTGTTTAAAAAACAAAAAGTATATTTAAAAACCCAGTCCATTAAGTGATTTTTATCAAATTTGCATAAGGTCTCTTTTATTTGTAGTCTAACCCATTAGAGGTAACTCTATAGTCGCCTAAGGAAGTAATAAATAGTCTTATTAAATCGTTAATTTAAAATATAATTAAACTAATTAATTGGCTTTATCAAGTGTTAAAAATTAAAGAAATATTTCCTAATTAAAGGCAACTTAACTGAATTATCCCCATTTATTTTCCAATTCTTTTATTTTTGGGAAGGTGAATAAACAAAGTCCTTCAATTTAGAACGTTAATATTTGGTGGTAATTTGCTTATTTATTTTTGAGAAAATTGTCTTGTAGCAAAAAAATCGATAATGACTTTGTTGCAAGGTTATTTGTGTCATTATGTCAGTCGGCTTACTGCATGTGTTTGTACACTATGCTTTTAAAACGCCGTTAAAGGAAGCCTATCGTTTCCAAATAACGTCATTGGAGTAAATTATGCGGAATTAAACGTTAACATGAAGACACTAGTAGGTGTGTGAGGTGTTGTAAAAGTTTGATTTACAACACAACAGAAATAAACATGGCTGGTAGTAGGATTACCGAGCTTCTAAAGACGGGGTTTTCCTGACGTATCAACATTTGTGTAATTACTGGGGAATTGTATGTTTCGCTGATAAAATCTGTTTAGTCCTTATATGTTAAAAGTTCTATTTCGTCACATTTACTTTAGCCATATGCGTTAAGGTAGTCATAATACGCTAGGTAAACTTAGAGTCATGGGTTTCGTTTCTAATGGGTACGAAAGAACGTTGACCTTTATATTCTAGTTGAGCAATGTTCATCTAATGTAAATGTCAATAATTAAAAGGAAAAAAAAAACGTCAGTCAAGCAGGGGCTGTGTAAACTAAGCAGATGTCCCACGTGAAGTTTTACAATAGAGAAATTTCACGAGAGACGATCAGTTACGGAAACGGGCCGAACTAGCTTTTGACGGAAACTCACGACTGGACCCGAAGTTAGCTGATCTCATTTCGTCCGTTACAATTTATAAAAATGCCAATATCTCGGTTAATATTCAAGATAGACAATGAATGCATAGGGCAATATTTATAGTAAATTTAACTTGCAATAAGGTTGGTTCTATACAACTTTTTGATCCGACGTATGGTAACGGAGATATTTCGAATTTTCGAAATTCTCCCACTGGTCCGATTTCAGCCATTAACGAACTTGATCTGTCATTTTCCATAAAAGGTTTAAATATCGAGTTTGATAATGGTCAAATAAAAATTGCGACCGCTAGAGCGTTAACAGACAAATATATATAATTTTGAATGGACCTCATTTTCGTCGTCTCCTGGGTAGGATCGATGAACATTTGAGGAAATTTTTCGAAAATCGCCTCATGAGTACCGATCTCAATAGCTGATATGCCTTGAGGGAAATCTGCTAAAAGAAAAAAAGTCTCAGATTCCGAAATTTTTGTGCGTGCGTGCGAGTGTAGGTGGGGGAGAGAGAGAGAGGGGATGCGTGAAACGCCCTTGCCCGTCCTTCGGAGCGTCCTTAACTCATTAATCCAGTGCGCCAGTGTGCAGTGTTATTGTGGCCGAGTGTGTTGAGGCCCCACAATGCCAGCTGATCAGCCACGCTTGTTGTCACAGTTGTCACACCTCCCATTCACCTCCTACTTCCTTTCGTTGTTTAGGTTTTGCTCCGGGCGTTGCTCAATTTTCGACCGCTATTAGCAGATTTCCCTTAGGGGTGTCTGCTACCGTGGTCGTACTCATGACGCGATTTTCTAAAATATTCTTCAAATGTCCATCGATCCTACCCATGGAGATGCCTAAAATGAGGCCCGTTCAAAACTATATATATATTAGTTTAATCATAACCAAGCTCGGTATATAATCGTTTTTTTTTTTTTGGAAAAAGGATGATCAAGTTCGTTAACAGCTGAAATCGAACCTGTTGAGAGGGAGGGCTTTTTCGAAAATTCGACATGTCTCCGTTATTATACGTCGGATCGAAAAATTTTATAGAACCAATCGTATTGCAAATCAAATTTACTATAAATATTGTTATGTACATTTATTCTCTATATTGAATACTAACCGAGATATTTGCATTTTTATTAAGTGAAACGGACGAGCTATGGCCGCTTCTATTCGGCTAGTTCGGCCGTTATCGTAACTGTTCGGCACGCGTATGGTGATTTCTCTATTGTATAACTTCCCGTGGGAAATCTGCTTAGTTTACGCAGCCCCTGCGTGACGGACTTTTCTCATTAAACTGAGAGACTTTAACGATCTTCGTCAGCCGATTCTAACAGCTGTTATACTGCCCCGTAATCTTTTGCCTGGACCTTCACCGACAATCTGTATAGAAGAATAAGGCCGCCAAAAAAAGCCCGTTTGTCCTTGTCCGAATACGATATTATCAATTTAAGGCCTGTCGGTAGTGAGAGTTTATTCTTATTGAATAGAGCTGATTGGCAAGGGTAAACATCCACACCTCTCAAGAATGATTTGTACAACTGATAGTATCCAATTGAAGGTGAAGATATTGGCGAAACCTTAAAATGTCAAAGATAACAAATAACCCAGCGATCATTTATTTCAATTTGTTGCTTTACTGCGCTTGATGTTGCTTTGCTCCACCAATTGATTGCATTTGATAGCGGATATCAACTTAGAAATTCTATATTTAGTTAACGACTTACCTAGAATTATCTCTTCTTAATGACTTTGTAATCCGGGGTCAAAACCGCATTTCTTTGATTGTTACAAATACTAAGAGAGTTGTTCGAATAACTTCTGAATTCTTCGGGGTATGTAGGATGATTTTATTTAAACTTATGAACCCAAGGCATTGTGGAAGAAGAAAAGTTCTGAGTCTTGAAAGAAAACGCCATATATTTTGAATACATGCAAATATTTTGTTATTGAAACTTCTCTAGAAGCGGGGGAAGTTTTCATTTTTGTTAAAGCATTTTTTTTTCCTCCTTGGCTTTTAATCCGCTGTTTATCGGTCAAGATATAAAACTTCATCAATAAATTATCGACTTGTCGTCAATCCTTTGCCATTTCTTCTTAACGTTTATTCCCTTTTCTATGGCGCCCTGTTAAAGTTATTCATTATTTAATAAGTGAGAGATGCAAGCAGGCTATTTAATATAATCTTGGAAACAGCTCGTCGTCTCTTGGCTTACGTCCAAGTTCTGTCGTCCTTCCCAAGTTCCGTCTTCATCCTGCAGTTTTCAGTTTACACGTATATTTTATCTTCTTAAATCTATGAAGAGAAATATACTTTTCGCAAAACATGCGACTTTAGTGAATGGATTTCAAAGCTTTTAAATAATGCAACCTTTGGTCGCTCTGAAAGACCTTGGTTCAAGACCAAACAAGGTAAAACCTCACTTTCCTGCTTCTTGATGAAATTTATGTATGTGTACATTTCAATAATGTTCCCATTTTACATGCAACTCCCTCTAAAAAAAATAATATTTTCACTGAAAATTAGTCTATAATTGCAAAGCTATAAATGCAGAATGAAATTCGTTTCAATTCATAAAATAGTAATACCCAAATTCTTTTATTTACTAGAACTATTTTTCCCGATAGAATTGGTAAAAGAGTTTACCTTCTAAAAGGTTTTAGTACTTTCGTTTTTGAAATGATTTTCAAGCTTGGACGTTTCAAGGACCCCTGTGACGGATCGTTTTCCCCGTTCAGGAATCTGGGGATATTTTTTATCTCCGCTGCCAACATTATTAATACACAGTCCCCTTATTGGGAATAGTATCGAGTTATACTTTAAAAGAGCATTTTGCGTTTGTGTTCACATTCGTCCTTAATCGAGTCTGATTGATTCGTTTTGATTTTTATCAATTTCAAATATTTGTTCAGCATTAAATACCATCTCCATAGTATTATTCAAATTTGTCTTTCGATATAAAACCTTTACTTTCGACCATATTTAGCCACGTTCACTTCGATGCTGGTTATACATCCTTAAGCATACTTCTTTATCTTCTGGGAAAGAGTTAGATCAGTATTTTACATGATTCATTTTATTGTGCCTATTTGCTAAATACGATACACTACAAGACATTTTTTTTTTTTTTTTTTTTTTTAAATTTGCCCGGAAGAATGACTAAGATTGATTCTTATAGGGTGTGGCTATTAAATAACGAGACTGACGCTGTAAAACATTTTATTTTTACTTATTATCACCTTCAATATTATTTTATATATATTTTTGAAGCATAATTCTGGTCTCTCTCTCTCTCTCTCGCTGTCCGGTCTGGCAGTTGTTTTTCCTAACTATTTATCTCTTAGTTACTTAAGTTTTCCTAATGACTGAAATAAAATACGTATATCTTCAATCGGCCATGCATTAGTCAATAACATAATTGACCAATAAATTTCTAATGATTGTAATTTTATAGACGGTTCATTCTGTTAGATTATTTCTCCATACATATCATAGTTGGTTGAAAGGTTATTCGACGGGTTTATTCGTTGATGTGTTTTTCATGTGCAATAGTCGTAAAGTATAATAAGAATATTATTTTATACTAATCAAAATTACACTTTTAAAGGGCAATACTTTGACATAAATCACAAGCCGCAAGTTGTCCTCAAAGTTGAGCTGTTCGACCTCTGTCGAAAACCACAACGGCGCACATAGGAACAAATTTGGGTTAGGATGTCTCCTCAAATGGGTTTATATCGTAACCCTAGCTGCCTGTTAGCAGATGTAGGCCAAACCGCAAAGAATAGATATATTGTCTTGGCTGCGACAGGTTAGTCGTGAGATTTGTTCCAAGTGTTGCACAAGCCAGTTCATTAGTCAGCTCTCCGGAGTTCTGCTTGGAAACAAGTTCTAGGCCCGTAACACTAGTGTCTAAAGCGATGGGCTGTCAGTGATCAAACTTCAAAAATTCTTTCAAAAACAACTCTTTGCTATGGGAAGAAAGAAATATTTCTGACATAAATGACCAATAACGAGTCGTCTGACCTGTTCAGCCTAATACCCGAAAAATAATATTCAATGGACTTTTATACAAACAAAACAAGCTTTCAAATCCGGATTGTTTTTCTACTAATCCTAGAGTATCGAGGTCAAATAGCAGGAGGGATTATCGAACCCAAGATAATGATGTTTTTCGGCCTTTATTTGAACTTCGGTATTCTGTTTCATCTTATTTACATACTATGAACATCGGGACAATGACCGTTTAACACACGAACTAAAACAGTCATAAATATAACGTCCCCTACGGTATGAAATTAAAATTCTAACACTTTCAATGATTTCTCTCTCAGTTATGGCAAACTCAAATTAGAAGAATAAAAACAAACCAACTGTAATAGTTTTATAATTCATTTTGTTAAATGTCGTTAAAGATGAGAATAGTATTTTGTGGTGTAGAAGAAATTGACTGTAGGCTGGATTTTCTTATTTATACTGAACATACTTGCATACAATATTGTTCGTATTGCCCTACATCCATAGCAATAAATAAATAAAAATAATACTTAGCTATGTCTGTGATTTCGTTTAGTCTTAATAATCCATCTTTCAGTTTTTGAATAACGCACTGACATGCTATTAAATTTGATAGTTTACAGTGTTGGTATAGAAGAATTTAAAATATATTCTGGGTTTTTTTTTTCAAAAATGTATAAACTAAAACTAAAATGTATAATAAAGTCACTTTATCTATATCTGAATAATGTTCAAAAAGTATCTTAAACATCATACTAGCTGGGATTTAAATTTGACTAAAATGCCAATTATAAATTTGAAGCCTCTAGTTTTAATATTTTAAGTATTAAATTTTAATATATTTTTAAGCATTAAAAGCTGATTAATTATTAAATTTCGTTATTTGCAAATTAACGGAATGGAACAAAAAAAAAATAGAAAATAATAATAATTATGACCTCAGGTTAGAAAGTGAGGTTAGGCGTTGCTCATAATCTGTCTTGGTAAACCCTGGCTAGAGAAATATGGTAACCTGTTGATGCCTCGTCCCAATTAGCCCTTAGTAGCCCGAAGTCAACTTTAATAAATAATAAATTAATTAAATATTGCCCAGCTGGCTACTAAATCAATTTCACGAACGACTGTCTCATTGCAGCTAATGTCCTTTAATTTCCTGTAACTATAGTAATCGTGAGTGATTAATCTACTTGTTTTATTTAAAACTATTATACACGGTTTTTTTTTTGGTTTTTTTTCAAACGACACAGTGTTGTATAGTTGGAGCGAGGGAGAGGGAAAGACTGCGAGGTCGTTAGCACCATGAGCGGACGTCTACATTTGGTCGATTAGGAGCGATCAGCTGCCTATCCAAGCGGTAATCAGCTGGTATACAATCACCTGGCATACAATCACTCCCGCCGAATCACAGGTTATTCTACAATCCCTCCTATCACATTTAGTCTAATCAAAAATCGGGGATTATATGCCTGTATAGCTCTCTCTCAATTAATCTTTATCCCAACAAATAGTTTGCTTGTGGATAGACATAGGTATGAAGTTTAATTAATATATAATATTCAGTAATTCAGTTCTCTATTTGCCCATATGATCATCACTAAAATTATGGGGCAATAGTATTGAAAATAAATTTCAGAAATATAGCCAAAATAAATATAAAAAAATAAAACAAAAAATAAATACTTTTCCTAATAAATAAAAGTGCTTGAACTAATATGACAAAATATTATAATCACTGATATGACACTAGAGTCCTTAAAGGACCTGCACCTCTGTGACCATCATTTTTGTACATTCTTCGCTGTCCCCATCTAGGATATCATTTCCCATCGTTGTCACCCTTCCTTGACCTACCTCTCTCCGACTTCTTCCTGAAGATGTATCAAGTGGGAATTTCTTGGGCAGTTTGACTTTCAGTTCAGTTGTTCAACGTGTGCGCGGCTGGGGCATAATAATAAAATTGTAGGAAATGTCCACGCATTTCAAAAAATACCCCAAGACCACAAGGTTTGGCCTGGAAACTAAATAGCAATTGCAGTATGAAGTATCAAACTTCATCCTCAAGGCAAAATAATAAACACACCACCATGACAATAAAAAAGTATTAAACCATGAGACAAAAACTACTTAGAAAAGAAGTAAAGTTAAGAAAATTAATCCTGTTAGTTATGATGCATACATATAAATATGTGAGTTTCAAATATCATGTGTTCAAAAACGAAAAATAAATCCCCTGTTTAATCTCCACACAGAGGAGGGCCTTATAGAATGGAAAAGGATACGACTTTTTTTATTACATCGTTAATATGGATTTTAAAAATATGTATATGTTCCATAAAAAATGCCCCCAACATGAAGTGTAAGGCGGAACACTCCCAATTTTGTTAGTTCAGAAGTCGTAAAAAGATGTCGACCTTTGAAATTCCTGGATGGAGCGTCTGCTTTATTCAGCATTTATTACTCAAATAAAATTATAGGTCGCTTCCCGAATATTCTGTTTCCGTAAAATTTTCTCGTGGTTGGAAGAAATAATCAATATCTTCTATTAAAATGATAAAAATCAATAGTTTATCAAAACGTTATGACTTTTGGGTTATCAGTGTAATTTTATATTGTAATCAATGCATTTTCCATTATTTTAAATTTCTTTGTTATATTATATATATTTTTTTAAATTATAGATTAATTATTTATGGAATCAACTTTAAGGGAATTTTGATGGACAGGAATCTCAATTTTGCTAATTAGACAGAAGGGATAATTTATTTACTTATGTACTCTATTATTAGCACTATTAAATTTGTTTGAATTCTGGAATACAGATATATACATCTATATCTCAATGTTATACTGTATAAGTCCATTTAATTGTTTTTTCATATGTATAGACAATCGAAATATGTAAAAAGAAATCATTTTTAAAAATTATATAGACTTGTCGGCAATAAAAATGGTACTCGAGATTTTACCTGTATATTGATCTCGTAACTGGGAGATATCCAGAAGAATTTCGAAATATTTTTGAATAAATAGAAAGAGAGCCTGCGCCAAAACATGTCTAAGATGTCAGTATTATGGCCATAGGTCAGTTATGGTTATTCTTCTCCTCTATTAACCAAATCGGTTCAATTTTTTTAATAAAATATATTTAATTATTATTATTATTTATTAACGTCAACTTTTTGAAACTAAGGCTAATTGGGACGTGTTATCCACAGGTTACCACCTATTTCTAGCCAGGGCGGCACTCAGGATTTTATTTAATGAACTCCGTCACTAAATAAATTCCTTTGTCCAGGCAAGAATCGAACTCCCACTCTAGTTTTACCATGTGTGATGAAAGGCAACGCTTTAACTCACATGGCTAACCTGAGCCCCTATTTAATTAGTAGTATTCTTTTAAAAAGTCTGTTTGAAAGCTAATACGTTTGTTATATCAACAGTAAATTGAAACTCTCCTTCAAAGTTTCATAAGAAACAACAGTGCGCTTCAGCCGTACAAAAGCTCAAAGGAAAAATTCACAGGAACTGTTTACCTTAACCAGGAGGGACGTCCTTCAGAGGTCCTTGTCCTAGACGATTAGTTTCGCATAAGCTATGACAACAAAAAAAAGGTCCGCCCCATTTGTAACTAGACAACAAGAAATGAGTTGTTCCGAGACGTCTTTACGACAGGACCAACAATGGGGAAGGTATACCCGGAAAAGGCCCATATTGTAAATCAGGTGTACAACAAAAACCCAGGTCCCGTTAGGTACCGTTATAGCAACCCTCAGAACAAGCCTGGGGGAAAAAAAGACTCTCATTAGCTGCCAAAACCTTTGACCTGAGAGACAAAAAACTAAATATCTAGGTCCTTTTTTTATTGTTCTTCTTCCTAGAGATGGACTCTTATGCAGAAAAGGTTCTTTCTATTCCTTTTTTTTATTGTGTGACTGGTAGGTAGTCTTGTGCCTATACACACATAGTTTTCCTGAATAATTTAAACATTACTTCATTATACACAAAAACTGTTTTTTTCCCATCATTTCACTTGCTCCTGATCCATTCTGCAAGAAACTAATTTTATTACTATATCGAACTGAAACTTTTAATGACTGCAAATATATATAGTTTCAATAGCATGGTAGGCGAAACCAAGAGAGAATGAATAGTGGAAGCTTCTCTCTAAAGCCATCAGAAAGCCAATTGCATTCTTGCAAATTTCTGTTTTGCGGGAGTGTATCTTGCCACTGCACGGCGCTCTAGAGTATGTGCAATACTCATATGGACATTTCTGTCCCCATTATTACCAGAGAGTTTCATTGTATTATTGATTTAATGATGTAGAGGATTGCAACATCAATGTTGTTTAAATTACAAATTCTTAGCTAATGCAAATTGTTTGCTGCATAAACTGACGGCTATTTAAAGTCAGTGGTAAAGTTATTTTCTTAATGAGAGACAAAAGGAATCTGCACAAAATCGTAACCTTGTAGTGCTAGACACAAGCTTGAATAACTAACGAGCGAAGCGAATTGGTATTTTTTGTTCTTTTCTATAAATATATACAAATACTGTCAAATATGCCTGGTTCAAGTTACTCTTGAAATAAAGCTTGCAAGGGCTTCGAGTTGTCACAACCACGTGTACTTTCTTTGCAACCTGTTGGCCCACTCGACCTTGAAGAGGAGAGGTAAACAAGAGCCAAGAGCTGTAGGTAAATCCGTCGTGATGACCTTGGGCCCGCCAGTATCGATGGAATGTCACCTCCGCAGGTACTGGTTCCTGGTCGAATCACCGGGCGGCGTGTGGAGGTGGGTGGGAGACCCTCATCGAAATTCCTCAGGGTTCATCGTACCTCCCGTCCTCCAGCTCCTTGCGTCCTCGATAGGACACGCGGCCTTGAGAGCCCTACCCTACATCGGAGGCCCTTTACTTGGTGCGGGATCGCCTCCCGAAGAATGAGCTGTTTACAGAACGGCCACTCTCGAGTTAATTGCCTTCATAAGTCCTGAGGATTGCTTTTTATCGCTGGGTGGCTGGGTTCAAAAGTGAATCTTATGTAGACTATCCCAATGGAGTCAATTGTGATCCTCTGAATATAATGAGTATAGAAGTTCATCGTACGTCAAATTCTCTGACCATATATTCTTTCGCTTGCCCATTATTTTTGTGATTATTAAAACTAATAAGGATACCCTGTGTAAGGGCTTACAACCCTTTTTATTTTGTGTCCTATTGGAAGCTTATGGGGAATCACAAAGGGGCAATAGTTATTGAAATTTTTCTGTTGGGATTCATCAGGTGGTCAATCTATGAAGTCTGGTGGTAGCTGTGTAAGAGGAGACAGACACGACCTAGAGCTGGCCTAGATCAAGGCAGTGGCGGAGGCTTGTGTAATATGGTGGTGAGGAGACGCAGGGTCAACGACTCCACAGCTCCTCATACAGGCAGGCTCAGCCCGCCCTCTATAACCCTCAAGGCGTATTTACACCTTCTCACATCTGACCCAAATCCTTTCTCTTGTCTACTTGCAAAAGGTCAATATGTAAGACGGAAATATTACCCAGGGCAGCTAATAATATCTATCCGACTGTCAAAATGACACGAGTCGCCGCGCGGAATAGTCTCAAATCATTCGTTAATGATATGGATATATGGATAATTAATGAATGGACGCAAGGAATGGACACAGACCATCATGATTGAACTGTAATTGCTCAAAAATAGGACGACACACCAATAATTGCCTGGCACTTCAAGATGCCGAATATGACATCACAGAGTGTAATATTACAGGGAATGAGTTCGGGGGAAAAAGTTGAGGAGAGAGTGAGAATGAATTTGTGGCGCGCGTTGGCGCGGAGTTGACTGAATGGACGGAGAGGTCTATGAACCCGCATTGAGGTCGCAAATGTACGGCGTCCCGGGTATGGCTGTCCCGGTAGTTCGGGCAGGCCCTGACGATGTGCCGGGTGTTAGCCGAAAGCCACCTCGTGCCCACACCGTGTCCCAAACTCTCTTCCTTATACATTCAGGCTAAAGGTCGATGACCTCTCTCTCTCTCAGCCGCCCAGCATCTCCAGCTTTCCCTCCCTCTTCCCCCCACTCATTCCCCTCTCTCCCTCTATTCCTTCCCATCTATCCATCTTATCACTACACCTGCTATCAGTGTTCCTTAAGTTTTTACATCATTTAAAAAATAAAAAAAAACTTTCGTCTCCCTAAGCATTAAAGTTTCCTCCTCTGTCTTTAGAGTTCCCTCCTCAAATGTATCTTGCCTATTCCATAACAGCAATTCTCTTTTGAATATATATAATAATGATTTCTCTAATCGTAAAAATTGTGGCTACAAACCCCCAAACATTACAGGGCTGTGAAAATCAAATTTAAATACCAACTATGGGGCCAGCTCATTGAATATTCAGGACACTGCTTTAAGAGGAAGTACGGTGGAAGGTCGTGTTGACCGGAAGCCCTCAAGTATATGACCTTTTTTTTTCTTTTAAAGGAAATTATTTTTATACTCTGCCAAATGTAAGCGAATCGGAATGGTCACCACTACTGGGTCTCCAATGTAACTGGAAAAATAATTCATTTATATTAGAATTTCTAAGGACCTAATGAGATTAAAATTTCCTTCCTATAATGTTGCCTGATATTTTTTTTGTGTAACAATGTTATCTGCCAGTGCATTTTAAAACTTTAGAGTAATTTTCTTTCTGAAGAATGTTCTTCTATTGGTATCCAGATATTCTTCGAGTTGAAGTTCAAACGTGTTGCAAGAGTCTTCCAGGAAGAACTTCTCAATCTCTTTATAACCCGAGGGACTGGTACTAATAGACTTCTCGTGATTAATAGCTGTGAAGGTTCGTTCCGACAGACCGCCGTTTCTGGTCCTAGAGACAAATGTATCTCTGCGATCATTTAATCAAAGGCTTCGATTAGTTTGAAAAGCTCCAAGAAGAAAGCAGCATGTGACCGAGATGAAGATCAACATGTTCTCTCGTTTTCGGACTCTGCTTCGAATTTATTTCACCTGCTCGCCGTAGATGTCGTTTCCTCGTTACTCGCGTTCGGATCAAGGATGCTACTCAAGTTGCAGTATTTGTACCCTAGGCTCGAGTGACCCCTGTCCTATTGTGTGATAGGTCAACTTTGTACAGTTTGATCCGTTGTTTGAATGAGCGAGTGTGTCCGTGTAAGGCTCTTTGTGAGAACACAATGGTGTTCTCGGCCCACCCTCAGCGTTGCCACTAAACATTCATCATTAACTGCATTGAGCCCAGTTAATAGTGTGTATGCTCCATCTATCGGGCGTTAGGAGACCTTTTTAAGTTATTCCTACTGGTTTGTTTTTCTTTTTTGTGTGTTTTTGAGAACAAAATTGTTTTTTTGAAATATCTTGAAATTAAAGATTAATCTACCTAATGTTAAGTCCCAAGTGAAGAAAAGATTATTTCTACCATCGTAAACTTTACTAGCGCTAAAAAAGCAGCACTCACTTTGTGGAACCAAAACATAAAAAGTCCGTCTCGCAAGGGATTAATCTACTAATCTTAATTAATTTATCTTTTTTAAAATAGATTAATCTACAAACACAATCGCCCCGTCAACATCAAATGAATAAATACAAACGATAATAAGAAACCCCCATAAGGGAAGCATCTGTGCCAATTTCTCACGGGAAAGAAAGAAGAAAAATAATTACTGAAATATATCAGAATATAACGTAGTAATTTTATTGAAAACTATTTACTATTTCTAGTACTGTAATTTATAATGGATCAAAATAATTTTTGATTTCAATCAATCTAAGGGGGGGGGGGGTCACTATTACATATTTGCATTTATCTCGTATAATAAAGGCATCTTGAAAACAATTTATGGTATTTATGCTTCGAATAATGTGGTTTATTATATAACAGAGTATTTTTTATGTAATATTAGTAGAAGTGGGAGTTTGCTGAAGGCTGAAAACTGAAAAATGCTAATATCCCGGTTAATTTTCAAGATAGAGAATAAATGTATATCACAATATTTATAGTACATGTAATTTTCAATAAGATTGGTTCTATATAATTTTTTGATCCGACGTATAGTAGCGTGGATATTTTGAGTTTTCGAAAATCCCCCCCCTCCCACTTCTCTGATTTTGTCCATTAACGAACTTGGTCTGTCTTTTTGCATAAAAGGTTAAAATATCGAGTTTGGTAACGATCAAACAAAAATTGCGACCGCTAGTGCGTTAACAGACAAATATATTCGTAATTTTGAACGGACCTCATTTTCGTCATCTCCTGGGGAGGATCGATGGACATTTGAAGAAATGTTTCGATAATTGAGTCATGAGTACGACCTCAATAGCTGATTTCTCTTAAGTACGAAAGAGGATCTAGAGTCCCGGCTGTAGTTCATCGTTGGGTTACTGAAGCGATCCCGGTACTGAAGGACAAGCTGCAAGGGTGGAGGTCTTTTACGTAACGCGTGTGGCCTTGCACCTACTAAGAATGCCGCCGTAACACACAGTCATACAGGCTCTTCATGAAAATTACATTTCTTCGGAAATGATCCTTATCACGTACGTACCACCGTACCAAGTACTCTGATAATACTTCAGCTGTAAAATAGCTATTTTTGGACTGTCACATTGATATGTTACACTTCTGTTTCTTATTTGTAAAATATTACCAGGTTATAACCTGTACTGTTATAACAAGAAACAACTAGAGCACCTTTATCAATATTTAAAAAATTGCACTGTTTATTCCGGATTATCCGCTGCAAATATTCGGCATTTGTATAGTATCTAACTTGGTAGAACTATTAGAAAGATTGTTATAAAGATCTAGCCGCAAATGGAGGTACAAACGAAATATCATGATGGTCATGGTAATAATTCCATTTTTTAAACTTTATTGACCAATAATAATTACAAAGTATAAACACAGTTTTGACTATTTCTTTTTAAATGTAATTTTAAGGAACTCAGATCTGATATAATTTGGCTCTATAAGTATATTCTATATTTGATTCAGGAGGCGTAGAGTTCCGATTTTCTTGATGGGAAGATTGTATAATATTGCCTGTGCGAAATACAGTTTTACCGCTGATGCTTTCGCTCCCAAGTTGGAATGTATAGGTTGTTGAATAAGAATTGAGGATGTATTTGGCCTTTCTAAGAGCATTAATTATTTACAGATTAACTGTCTCCGTTGAATAACAATGATCGGGCTTCGTGTAATTAGTGTAAATTATTCCCAGCATAAATAACTTGACTTGCCATTTATTCTTTGAGACCAAGGGACAAACATGTCATCAGCATAACCCTCCAGCGTAATAAGGGTCGTTTAATTATGATTCCAGCCTTCGGTTCGGCTTCAGAAAAAAAACTAAATATTAATAATATTCTATTATAGTAAACATATAGTTAAACTGATGACTTTCAATTGAATTTTATATGAAGCCGGTCTCGTTTCAGGTCTTAGACCTCGAAAATGCGATTGTAGTGAGTAAATAGCAAACCTTATTTGATTAATTTTTGGGTAGACGTCTAAAAGTTACCCCATAACATTTAATATTATATTTCAATTGAAAAAACGTATTGAATATTATATTTCAAGTTACATTTGAAGTAGAAAAAAAGTAATAGCCATATCCTATAATCCAACCCAAACAAAGTTACTGAGCTAAAGCTTTATTGAAGAATGTTCCATTTTCTAGCTGAAAACAGTTTTAAATATAAATTCTCTTAATTATTAAAATAGAAGTATAGAACTTCCTACTTGGAATGATATTCGAAGAAAATGCAGTTGTATTTCTTTATTCCCTTTGAGCCAAGTTTCTCAAGCTTTTACTTGGAAATTCTTTTCCACGTTAAGAATACAAATCGCTTTGAGGATGGTAAAAACCTAAAAAAATAAAATAAAATAAAAAAAACTGACGGAAAGAATAGTTCTTACGTAACATCCTTTTATTTTCCCTCCAAGCAAGGATAAGGACTTGACCATGATTATTTCCAGACACGAGGAGAAAAATTATTAACTGCTCGGTTAAAGATTGTTAAAACAGAGTGAAAATAAAACAATAGAAGAGTATAATTATATTAATAGTGGATTTTTTTGTTTATGTGAATATAGTAATATTTATAAATCTGGTAAATGGCTTAAATACTATAATTGACCTTATAAAGATGTTTATCACAGGCTATTGGCAACTATTTTATTATTACTCAAGCTTCATTGTAAAATAAAAATAATTAATATATGAATAATTAAAACATTAAAAATATTTAGTTATAGATATTTTTGTACATAATATGCTGAAGATGTCTGCTAATCAGGACTTGTTGAAGTTTGTTACCACTTTGTGCAAACTTTCACAGTATCTCTTGTTACTACCATATTTTATTTCAAATTAATTGTGACAAGTTTGAGTCCAAGGATTACAGTATTTGATGTTCATTATTATTTTGAACTGATCGTTTCTTACCAAAAACTAAAATTGTAACTGGCATAAGGCTTTTCAATTATTTATATTGATTTAGTCTTTCTAGAACATCCTGGAAGTAACTATTATGTTCTATACAATGATTGAAGAAACGGTTTCTTGTACTGTTATGGGGATTTTTGCCTATTGTATTTGTCTTTTGACCTCTGTTCCACTTTCTCAGTACATTTGGGGAATTTTACTGCCTATTCTAAATCTGTCAAGTTGGTATGCAAAAAGACTCTAGGTACCTGATTTAAAAAAGGTCAGTCCGTTTGCTCTAAGTCTTCCATGAATTGGGAGCATTTGAATGGTGAATATTTTAAGAGGTTTCACAATGCTATTAAAAGGGAGGTTGAAGACCCTAGCTTTGTCCCTTGTCACGGGCCCGTTACAAAACGGATGGGCAAATGCGCAAATTCTCGGTAAATAGCTGCACCGTTTCTGACCGCTCGGGGGTGGACGCCCTTGGAGAGTCTTTTTCTTAAGAATTTTTTGTTTCTCTCCTTTATTTAAGTATTCTTTTCTCCTTGTTTTACTTCTTTTTTTTTGTTTGCATATGGACAGATGCGCAGGATTCAGGTACGCCGGAGGGTGGGTTTTTCAAAAGAACTCTGGTTCGTCCTTGAAGTGCCTCTTATTGAGGTGGGTCAGTTTTCACTTTTACCTCAGTGTCAGAACAATTGAATCTTCTTCCAATTGTCTTGAAATGGCGAACGCTTTTTGAAACACAATTTGATTTCTTTATGTAGATACCTCTCCTGATTTTAAACTTGTAAGCTAGTAAAGTAGTTTTTGTTCCCCCATAATTGTCTATATTCAGAATCATAACGTTTGGCAAAGTTTCTTCGTCGCTCTGGCTAGAATTAGATTTACCAAATCAAATGAAATACTGTTAATTTGATTCAAGCATTGTCCAGATTCAAATTCCATCTATTCACAGCTGTTGCCAATCCAAAAGTTGTCTCTATTAAGTGTTATTTTCTTTGTCCTATGGTTAAATATTATTTATGTTAAATATATGCAAAGCTATGTCGCTTTGTGCTCATTTTTACCCAGTCCTAAGAAATACAACCGGAGCCCTTTTAAGAAGGTTCTTTGTCGGTACCTAAGGCACCCTTCAAGGGTCTGACCCACCCCAATATCTCTTCTTGCATAAACAGGGTCTCCCAATATTTAGGGTCTTCTTTACTTCCTTTCTGTCCGTTTGACAGTCGCCCCTTTTATGTCTCCCTAGGCAGGTTGTAAAGCAATAAAGTTAAAGTAGCTTGAAATACTTCCACTTAAAGTATTTTTGAGCAGGTATAATTTCCATTGTCCCAAAGCGTAAAACTAGATCTGACTTCTTCCTTTTTACTGCCCAGTTCATTTTACTTTAAAATTTCTTGTTTACTTCCTCCAAATATAAATAAGGCATGCCTCCTTTGTTGAACAAAGAAAACCTCAATATTTCGATAAATAAGATTCTAAAAATGTTGATTATATGAAATTTAAAAAAAAATACGGTATATCTTAATGAGTAACCATATCTAATGTGTTTGTTTTTCTTAGGGAAGTAAATATTGATACTTAACAATTTCTCTAAAAATAATATGAACGTTGTGAGCTTTCACAAAGTGAAATCTGACATTACTGAATTATTTATATTAATATTGCACCTAATTCTGAGCTACATTATGTTTTTCCCATTGTATTATGCAAATTAAAATATTGGCATTAAAAACAATTTCATGGGCAGTAGAAAGTATTTAAAAAAAACGAAAAAAATAGTTATTTCCCAATTTCTAATATAAATTAAAACTGAGATCATCCTTCATGAAGTTTTACTTCTTTGTTATTATTGCTTATAATAGCTAATTACACGCGTAAATGTATATTTCATTTAAATAATTGTCTTTGCTTATATGACCTTGTTGCATGTAATTGATCTTGTGTATTTCATCATGTTTTATTATAGCAAAACTTCAGGAAAAAACAGAAAAAATATGCTCAGCTTTTCGATGAAGGGGTTTCTAATTTTTTAGCGACTCTTCCTAACTACTTATTACAAGTAAAGTGTTTAAAACGGCCGTTTGAGTTAAAGCTTTTGCCTTGATACAGTTGGTAGGTCTAGAAGCTGTTGGTTTGCGATTCCCTTGAGGGCAATAGGAGTTTATTTGGAAATAAATTTATTTAATTAAACCCTTTGACCTAGCCTGGGCTAGAAACTAAAGTTAAGCTGTAAATGAAATAAGAAGAAACGCTTAATACCAAACCTCCAAGGGGCACTTGAAAAATACTTATGGATTAAGAGCAATATCAGGATGAGAAATGTAATTAACGACCCAAATTTCAAGTTTCTTGCTTTTTGGATTGCTGAGTGAGATAGATTCAGTATTTTTTTTTTACTTCGTTTTAGTAAAGCGTTGAGAGTTATTTTTCTCCTTTTCTTGTCATCGAAATGTATGGTTGGGAACATAGAATCGCCGTGGCTTTCTGTGCGTCAGGAGTTACGTAAGGTGGTTTGCGATTCTTTCTTAGTGAGAGTAGGTCATCGGACATTTCTAATGTTGCTCTGACCCAGTTGGGCGTGACATCCGCCGGTATGTAGTCCTCGCTAAGTGGTACGGACCGAGGTGAACAATGACACCAGCCGACCCAAGTCACAAGACACTACATCTGTGACCTTTACTCCGCTCATCATCTTTGTCACGGGCAAGTTCACTGAACCACGGAGAGTTTTTTTTTTTTTTTAAACAGCAAGGTGCAGTCAGAAGTCTTGACTTATTATTAGCTCATAGCAAGCTCTTCTACAATGGCGGTGGCCATTAAGCATCAGCTGATTTTTCTTCACGCCTCTTGCTAATTCCCTTTCTTTTTTCACTGCTTTCATGATCTATTGTCATTACTGTGTAATGCTCGCCTCGAGATATTACTAAACGTATGGAACGCAATGAACTTTATTGAATCATATAAATATAATATTTAATATAGCAAAACAAATAGAATAAATGACTAGGAATGATGCTTTATTCATATTGACTATTACCTCTTAATGATCAAAGAAAAAACTTATTACCATCATAAAATATTCTTCATTAACCTGATATATTCCAAGAAAAGTTCTTATAATAATAATAAGATACAGCTTTTCTATGGCTGGACAGCTTTTTTTGCAGCATAGTGTTGATATAGTGTACCGCAAGAATTTGTATTAATTACAGTTATTTTTTTTTTCATTATTGCTGCACATTGAGCATATTAGTAATTTTCCTTTGTCCTCACCGTCTTTATGCATTAATATATGTGTTTTAGTTTAGTCTAGAGTGGATGAATTGGGCTACAAAACCAATAAACGAAAGGAAAACAAGTAACCTTAGCAGTAAAAAGAAGCAATTTTTGACTTCATAAATAAAATTTGCTGATATCAAACAGATAATAACTATGCAATAGTTTTTAGCAGATATACTCATTAAGGTTGTACTGATGACGCGATTTTCGAAAATGCTTTTCTTATGTCCATAGATCCTACCTAGTAGATTATGAAAATGAAGTCTGTTCAAAGTTATATATATGTTACTGCTGTTCGTATTTTTTTTTCTTATAGTTACCACTTGATATATTACTGTTTTATGTAAAAAGAAAGATCAAGTTCGTTTACGGACCAGGCGGGTGGTGGGGGGTTTAGAGAGGGAGAATTTTATTGGAAATTCAATGTTATATAAATGCTGTTGTATACGTTTATTCTCTTACTTCTATATTAACTGAGATATTTGCATTTTTTAGTTTTCAGTCTTCAGTAAATCCCCACTCCTACTCGTGTCACATAAACTATACTGAGTTATATAATGAAACATTTTAAGTCAAACTTAAATGGAAATAAGTTGTTATATTGATGTTATCTTTTAATTGTAGTAAATGTAGTAGGTTTTATGTCCTTATTATCTTAATTTTCAATCAGTAAACTTTCAAGGAGGGGGCGTATTTCCTTTAAATTAATTTGAATGCGTTTATTCTGTGATGGTTTTGCTGTTAAAACGATTCAGGCTAGAGGGGGAGGAAGTACACGGAGTGCAGTGACCTTGCTAAAGACCTGTCAGATCCAGCCCACGCACCTTGTAAGGACCAAGCCTTTCCCCAAAATATTCCTACAGTCCTCTCAGCTCTTAACACAGATATTATCCTTTTGAGAACAAAAATAAAAAAAATTAAAAGTGTGAGTTTAGAGTACATTTCATCGTGCCCTGAACAATGTCAGTTGTTACTTGTGATCGCTAATTCCTAGAGGTCATGTGTGCGGCAGTATTTGCAAGCTGATTTCACTGAAATGCACAATTAGAAAAAAAAAGTCCTTCACGCAGGGGCTGCGTTAACTAAGAAGATTTCCCACTTGCGCCCAGTATTTGCATTAATCTCATAATGTTAAAGTTCAATGAGAACAATATTCGTTATTTAAGCTTCTAATAAAGTGCTTCACAATATAACAGCTTATTATTGATATGACATAAGTAGGAGTAGGGGTTTACTGAAGGCCGAAAACTAAAAAACGCAAGAATCTCGGTTAATATTGAACATAATGAAAACATGTACATGACAACATTTGTAGATCTTTTAATTTGCAATAAGATTGGTTCTATATTAATTTTCGATCCGACGTACAGTAACTGAGATATTTTGAATTTTCAAGAATCCTCTCCTCTAAACACCCCCTCCCATTGGTCCGATTTCAGCCTTTAACGATCTTCATCTTTATTTGTACATAGAACGTTTAATTATAGAGTTTGGTAACGATCAAGCAAAAATTGCGACCGCTAAAGCGCTAACAGACAAATATATATATAAAATTATGAATGAACCTCATTTTCGTCATCTCCTGGGGAGGATTGATGGACATTTGGAAATCTGCAATAGTTGTATATAAGAAGGAAATAAGCTGTATATAAGTTATATAAATTCGTGATGGATAACGAGTTCCAGGCTCGGTGTCCTTGCAATGCGTCCGCATTGAAAGAATGTGAAGGATCAATCTTTCGTTTAATATTGGGGTAGGTCAGGCTGGCTCCAATCACAGCATTTTGTAGAAGGTATTACGACAATTATCAACGGGTTTTCCTGTTCTTCGTCTAACATCATACCCGAGAGAGAGAGCGAACGGGGGAAACGCTTTTAAAAGTTAAACATAAGTTTCTAACTATAGATATGTACGAAATGGGTTTTTCAAGGCAGACTTCGCTATTGCATCAATAGAGTGTCAGCAATTTTTATTGCCGTATAATTGTATACTTGTCGTGTGTCTAGGTGGAATACTTAACGCACAAGTTGCTAAACACATTTCAAGAATCTTGTCTCTGTAATTACTATCTTTAAAATATCAACATTCTCTTAATCTCAATACCCTATCCTTTATATCATTCTTTAATAATTTTATAATTAAGTGGTTCTTATTATGTCTTTTCAGCCCATACATATTTTTAATGGAGAAATAACATTTTTAGTATGTTTCTTCTTATGGTTGTGGTATTTGTGGAACCTACTGCGTCTTATGAGTAATATTAAATTAATGAAATTTAAACTAAAATTTATTTAACCCCTTACCTTATTACATACACCCTTGTACCTTCTGCAAAGTGCAGTGCATCATTGAAAATAAAATGTAGGAGAGCAAACATTTTGTTTTGCGTATTATAGCAGGACAGTTTTATTGTGTGAATCAAAAACTCGATTCATATGATGGGTATTATGCTTATACGTCAAACGTATGCGACAGAGGAGCAAGCATAAGCTTTAGTTATAACACATGAAAAAATAATAAAAATGTCCTCATTATATTTATACCTCTATGCTTGAAATCGATTAATGACATTCTGAATGCAATAATGATATTGTTATAGCAGTGGCAAGCTTTGAGGCTCGACAATATTTTACCTCTTTGGCCACGATGTAGGGCAGGATGTGTTAATGTCAAGGACTGCCTGGGAATTCGCCCGGGTTTTCTTTTTTTCCTTCTTTTATCTTGGACCTTTTTTCTTCTCTGTCTGGGCTCTTCTTTTTGTTATTTATTTTCTGCTTTTCTTCCTTCTCCTTTAGAGATGTCCAGTCCACTGTGGCGTCCGACGTCTCCTCCCACATGCGGTATAGAATTACTCAACTCATGGCTGAATTTTAACTTACCTTCCTTCTTTTTAATTCTTATTAATATTCATTAGTTCATAACATATTTCGTGTTGTTCCACTGGAAGCCAAGCCGAGATTGAGTTTTAGGGTCTATAATTTAATATTTCACCACTGAATCAATGACCTATAAAATTTCGAATCCCATACTATGTATGGAAGGAATACTTAAGCAATTATTTATGGAATTGTATTAATTATTAAAAATGATTTTACCATCTAGACTTCCATGCTAAACATTTTTGTCCCCTTTTTTTCACAACTCTTCGTTAATCTTATTGATTGATCCGCAAGAATTTTGATGATATAAGGGATATGTATATTTTTCTTACTTAAAATTGTTGTTCCACATTAACTGGAACATTTCATTTCTTGTATTCTCTATTAGACTTCATATTACAGCCCGCGAGCCATGTGGCTAGATAGCTACGTGTAGGTTTCGTCCTTGCTATAGGCTACCATGTGATTGTATATTTATAAGCTGAATTTATGGCGCAAGTAATTGAATCAGGACACACTGAAGGCAGAGAAGAAAGTGAGTCGCCGGCTGTTCTAGTTTTCTCCGACACCGAAATCACACAAGGAGTTTTAATTCTCTCCTGTGAATCATGATTCCATACGCTTCTACAAACACTAAAAGTATCTCATATTTACTGCAACGTATATATTTCTTGCAATCATTTACCTATGCGGCTTGCCCAAAAGTCTCAATGAAGTTTAGGCACATTTTGTTAGACAAATTAAGATTTTGAGGGTTCGATTCATTCTAGGTTATTTATTTAGTGAATTACTCGTTAAATGAAATCAGCAGTTTCGCTGAAGAGTGGTAACCTAGAGACAACACTTACGGATTTGCCGTTGCTATCTAAAGTGACCGTTAAACAATAAAAATAATCTTAATATAACACTTTACCTATAACGCTTTCAATCCTGTAGAATATGAGGACTAGATCACTCAAAATCTTCATTCTTGTCATTTTTATAAGTACATTAAGAGCTCCAGTCATATGGTTTTTTTTTTTCTCCTTGGACGTCATACAGTTTTATTTTATTAATGGCCCTGACTTCCTGGAGACTCAAGAACCTCCAATGAGCTTAAAATGGGCCCACTTGTTAGTTTACATCTGGCACTACTTCTAAAACCAGAAGACATTTTTTGTGCGGTCTAAAAAAAAACCAGGCTCAGACGTTCATAAAGCTAACAAACAAGAACCACTTATATTTTTTTATTATACTTGAGATTAAGTAGCGAGTTATTATGTCTAGTTCTACAGTTTTTGAAATTACATTTTGAACTAGAACAAAGATTTAGCCTTGCTATTTGGATGTAAAGCTTTTACAATAAACGATATTCCACAGTGTCTGTAAAATGTAACCGTCTGACGCAAATGATATGCATCCTAGAATATTAGGTGTATGTTGAACCCAACAAGTCGTATATAAAAGTCGCACAGTGGAACCTTATCTCTATTTTTAAAGTTTTATCAACCCTCTAGGCTTTTAACAGTTTTTTGGCACTCAACGGGTCTTGAACAAGTTTTTGGCAGCCCTTGTGGCTTTTGCAAGTTTTTAAAGCGTATGTAGTCTGCAGTACTGCTTAAGCTCACAACAAAACAGTTTAACTCGATTTATTTGCTTTGTTTTCATTTTCCTCTTCTATAATCCTCACAAAGAATTTTAATGTTAATGTCCGTAATCCAGAATAGTGGCCATCAGGAGGAGCAATCGTGTGCCTGATCTTTAAGGCGTTCTGTACGAAGGTCCAATGTACTTTTATAGTTTTAAAATAGCTCCAGTTCTTATTTTAAGCCCAAAAGTACTAATTGGAACTATGCCATTTGTATATATGCGCGTGAGTTATTTTATTGATGCTTTACCCATTTAATTAGGGAATAAAAATCGAGGCCGTGTAGTTGTAAAAGAACTCAATTCTTATTAGGCCCATTTGAAAATCATGTAAAGTCAAGTGAGGCTGGAACCGGTTTTTGCTGCCTCAGATGACGTTTCTTCGACATTCTGGCTTGGATGAGTGGTGTAGAGAGAGCAGCTTCATATTCTGAAATAAATTCAAACAGTCACATGCTCCGAGTGAAATATTTATTTTACCATAGTTAATTAGTCGGCTTTCCCATTCCTTTTCACGGTGTTTTCTTGATTTAGGAGCTCATAAACCGCCAAGAAACTTTTATTACGTGAATCCGAGAGAGCATTAATACGAGACATAAGTTTTGCGATGAAGAAGCGACCAGTGAAAGGTCCAGGGGGCGGCGAGTGGCTTTCGAAACTTCTCTAACCTAAATACCAAGGTAATTTGCATGTCAGCGCAACATAGTTGCGACATCGACGGACAACCCGCTCCACCTGCTGGCCGATCCGCTAACTACTTCCACTCCCGCCAATCCCCTTATCAACTGACTGATAACGCTCAGCCACACACATTGCGTGAGGTTTTTCATAGGTTATTTTCGACACCAGTGTGCTAATTTTTATTTCTTCTTTTTGTTCCCAACCGGTCCCATTTTAGAGTTCGATTAATTATTAACCTATTTTCAGAAAATAGGGGGTAGTTATGCAATTTAATATTCATGAGAACAAATTGCTTCTTCTTTAGACTCACTATCCTTTTTTTTTATGTCTGGCGTTATATTTCACTACTCTTCTACATTTATCCCCATTCTCCTAATCATTACTTCATTCCATACACACTTGAGTAACCTTAATATATATATATATATAATTGATATTTTTGCTATCAGTGTCCACCATTGCATTGTTTCTTTAGTATGATTTCCTCTTAAAAATTCAATTTTCTTTTTGAGATTGCTTGAATTTTCCTCTAACTATTATACGAAAACAATTTACCTAAACTATAATTTATTAAGATTTGAACTTATTCACTTATACCTTTTTATTATTAAACCATGTATTACCACAATCATGATATTTACTGCCTAATAATTGTGTCATGTTTAGTTTCTAAAAATTCTTATTTAGCATTTTTGGTATAATCTGAATTTTATTAATTCAATACCCATACTATTTTATTATTTTTTCTTTAAATAATAATTGATTGATTACAAATTTATTTCATCTTTTTTTGTAGGTCGCAGACACCTGCATCATGGCTACTTCTGACAGTAGTTCCGAGGACTGTCCCCTAAACATTGGACAGCCTTACATAACGAAACCTTCTACTATTAGAGCTAACGTAAGTTGCACAAAATATTGTCTAATAAAGATTTTAAAATAAGTCATAACTATCATTTAAGAGTTATTGTAGTATGGAGACAGCTATTAAGTTGGCCTTTTTAGAACTGATGAATGTTGTTGACAGCTATCAAAAATAGAACTAATTTTTCAGACCAATTCTTCTTAACATTCCAACAAAAGGACCGTCTCTGGATTTGTAGATGGCTTTCTCTCAGCTGATTAAATTGGTTAAAGTTTCTTCATTCCGGCTGATTCTGAATATATATATATATATATAAACGTACCTCTTTTTAGTTATTTATTTAGTACAATTGGTAGACATTTGAAGAAAGATTTAAAAACTCTTGTTTGATTATACTACAGCTAACTAACGCCATTTACTGATTACCGTTTATTTGCAATATGCTTCATATAACTACAGTATTTATTATTAATGTATTTATACACATTTCCTCATAGATTTAAAAATTAGCCCAGTTTTTTTTCTATCCGTTAATTTTTTTATTTATTATTTATTAACGTCTACTTTTTGCAACTTAGGCTAATCGGGACGGGTTATCTACATGTTGCCACCCTTTTCTAGCCAGGGTGGGATGTTATTTAATGAGTTTCGTCACTAAATAATTTCCTTTGCCCAAGCAAGAATCGAACTCGCCACTCTAGGTTTACCATGTGAGATAAAGGTCAACGCTTTAACTCGCATGGCTAACCTGAGCCCCTCTATCCGTTAATATGGACATTAGAAAAAAAATTAAATTATAAATACTATCTGCAATACATGTATTGCTGTTTAATGCTGTCTATCAGAAAATTCTAATTAGACAAGACTTGAATATTCTCATCAATCAAAGTGATGGACAACATGGCTTACTTAAACGTCTTTGTAACATTTCAATCACTATTACTATCTCTTTATTTGAAAATAAAAGAGAGAGAGAGAGAGAGAGAGAGAGAGAGAGAGAGAGAGAGAGAGAGAGAGAGAAATAGTCGAGAGGTGGTTCAGCGAGAAGAGAAATAACTTGAAGAACGTAGACAGTCTAATTGCCATTGGGTCACATCTGACTTTTATTTTTATTGTGCTTAAACATTCGCGAACGATGAGTCAATACTTAGAGGTCAAACTGTGAACCGTTGCACTGTTTATCATCAACTTGACGCTTATATCTCGTTGCACCGTTATTAATGGCCCCTCTTAAAGGCTTACCGTTTTCTGGCTGACGTTATCTTGTTGCCATTACGTTTTGATTTGTGTTTTGTTCTATCAACCGACATTACAATAGGCATTAGATGTCTCCTTTGAGAATTAGATGACTTTTGGGGTATTTTATATTCCTAAACTAGATGTATTAAACATCTAATACAACACAAATGCATTATCAACGCACTTATAAAATACTGACTGGCAATTTTAGTGTATATGTGTACAACTATTGAAATTGAAACTGAAGCTTCGACATTTCCTTCTTCTAACAGGTCCCAGTTCAAGTGATATAAATATTAAATTATGAATGAAAATGCACTATAAACATAAAATGCATATTGCAAGTTATGAGGGGAGACTAGGGTGATATGCGAAACCGCAAATATCTGTATTATTATGTGCTACATTAAAAAAGTCTGTCACGTTGAGCCTGCGTAAACTAAGCAGGTTTCCCATGAAAAGTTTTGCAATCGAGAAAATTCACGAGAGAAGAAAAGTTACCCGATCTCATCTCGTTATCACACTTAATAAAAATGCAAATATCTCGGTTAATATTCAAGAAAGAGAATAAATGTATATAACAATATTTATAGTAAATTTAATTTGCAATAAGTTTGATTCTGTAATATTTTTCGATCCGACGAATAGTAATGGAGATATTTCGAATTTTTGAAAATCCTCCCCTCTAAACCTCCCCCCTCCCACTGATCCGATTTCAGCCATTAACGAACTTGGTCTTTATTTTTACATAAAACTAGAGAGGTAACACACAAATATATATATATATATATATATATATATATATATATATATATATATATACAGTTTCGAACGGACCTCATTTTCGTCATCTCCTAGGTAGGATCGATGGACATTTGAAGAAAAATTTCGTAAATCGTGTCATGAGTACGACCTCAATAGCTGATTTCCCTTAAGGGAAATCTGCTAATAAAACGTGAGTTGATGTTATCGGAGTGTCACTTGCTACCAGATTAGTTTGCGTAGCTCCGCGTGAGTGACTTTTATTTGAGTGTAGCTATGATTCACATATTGATTTGTCTATTCTATGCAATATAAAGGGATTCACGAGGCTTAGCGGAATAAATAACATATATTTACATTGTTAATATAATAACATGGCGTGCATAAGGCGAATATAATGATTATAAGATAATGAAGAACGTTTATTTATTGCTCAATGGCCTTCAAAGGCGAGGCCGCTCTGCAAAACACTTATTATTATTCGCAAAGGTCGTATCTTTCATTTTTCGCACAGGCTAAATAATACCAAGTTCCTTGTTTAATGGTAGAAATATTTACTAAAAAAAAGAAAATATGAAGTGCTTGGTTGTTTATTTAAAGTCATATGTTTTGTCTAATTTTGTTTTCGATGATATTTTGCAAGAATAATTAACTGCTACTACAAAGTTCATCGATTTAGCACTCCTCTGAAAACTTGTAAGTCTTCTTTTGGGTTTTAGAAAAAGGACTAAAAATTGATGACATCAATTCCGTGCCATATGACAGCTTATGTATCTAAGTATTTTATATCCACCCCTAATATAACAATAAATATATCAATTAAACTATTGGTCAAAACGGTAGCGGGTAAAGTCCAAGGAAAAAATTGGCATTGCTAAAAGTCTAGTCGTGTATTCATTGCCTACAATAAAATCACATTTTCCCTCGTTTCTCAAACTTCTGGAGTTGTAGTAACGTTTAGGTTAGAATGAAGGAACGAGCTTAATAAAGTTTTATGTTATGGCGTGTAATAATGATAGCAGCAATACTTTAGCACTTAGTTCAACAAGAATTCAGCTTCTTAAGGTTGGAGAACATGAGATCATCAAACATTTTACTTGTTACTAGCTGGAGCGACCTGGTTTCCTGCCTATAGAGTCCCCTGAGCCATTGTTGTATAGTTTGTGCTGCGATTTTTATCACCAGAAATACAATAGAGTAATTTATAACTAAGGAGTCGAGGAATCTTTGGCTCGACAGACCCACGGTTTGCCATATGTATAGTATCAGCTTGACTCATCCCCAGCCATTTGTGGTTGGGATCACAGAACAAAGATTGCTAAACTTTGCTTCAAGTAGCTCCATTGGTGACTCGCGATGTTGAGTGTCTCACATTGACGGGACAGGTCAGACTCGGTGACTGCAAAGCCGAAATTTAGTACGTTGCCTTCTAGCATTGTTGCCCAGTGCATTGACCACTATTCATGGTTACATCTGCAGTGCACCGTTGCATGGTGCGTTCTGTACTTTCATACCTTAAAACACTGTGTCGGATTGTGGATTTCCTAATTTTACCCTAGAGGCCGCTCGCTGGATAGTTGTAAGACAACTTGGAACATAAACTTACCTCCGGTCTTATATAATAGCCTATGAACAGGGGCAAAACTTGCGCAGCGCAGAGTTTCGCGTTACTGTCCTTGCGGTCTAGGATTGCCCGCACGGTCGAGTTGCTACCGATCAGGAAGCGATACTGTCGCCCCCCCCCCCGCAAGCCAGCCACCTTGAAATGTTACCAGATACTCTGCAATGTCGGCGGATTTGGTTTATTAGGCTACATCTGATACTTGGCTTGAACTTTTTTTTTTTAACCTTGTAATACATTAATGAAACATTAACAGTTACAAATTGCATCAGTAGTTAACACTTCGTTACTCCATCTTTAAACAAAAAAGTAAAACTATTTTACTGTTTATTGTTATCAAGTAAATTTGAATGTACATCCCAGCTGCGCTGCCAAGCATTATACAACAATCGTAGAAACTGTGCATCGAATTTTGGAGGGCGAACCAAAATAAGATGGGTGTCAGAAGTATCCTGTAATATGACTCATGGGAAAGTTGTCGTGTCCCATACACGAACATATCAGAATGAGTTATATTTTTATCTTAGTCCCGAGTTTACGTCTCCCTACGGAAATAGCTGCTGCTAATGTGTTGCATAGGAACTTGTATTAGGCAAGTAAAATTATTCTTTTTATTGAGCTCTTTTTTCTTGTGAACACCATAGCAACTTGTCTGTACGTGTGGATGCAACAACACGTAGTTGTTTAATACATTTTTAAAAAATCCTGCTTAAACTAAGCAGATTTCCCAGGGCTGGTCACACGGCTGATCCGACTATCTATTCTATGTTTCCCGTAATAATAAACATATGTTAACTGGGCGCGAGATGCTCGGAGGGATATTTCCATCCGTCTGCCACGTTCGACATTTCGGATTAAGCGTGAGGCGAATGATCCCGTGATCGACTGGGCATATTAAGAGTGTGATACCCTTGACAAAGCCTGCTGGCCGTAGAGGGGACACACCACCACCTACCCATTCACAAATCCCATTGACAAGTATAGTACGCCCACCCTGAGCTCAGCTTCCACTCTTACTACTCTATTGCAACAGCTGGGCAATTTATCATTTTGCCATACTTTTATTATTATTTTATTTTTCATTGCGCCATGTCAATTGAGTTAAATATACATTATGATCATTCATTTCATTTACCTTCTAATGTACGTTCATTGAGAAAAAATTGTGATTATTTTCACGAATCACTATGCAACAGATTTCGTGCGTACCAGTTCTCAATTTTTCTTTTTTTTAGTCTGAGGTAATAGTTTTAATCTAGTTTAGAAAATAATTATTGTATCTCCAATTATACCTACTTTTATGCCATAAATCAACTAAAAAAATTGAAAAAGAGTTTAACTTCTATTAGTTCATGGTCGCTGTGTATTACGAATATTATAGAACAATTTTATATTTTTATTAGACTAATACACAGAACTCGACTAAGCTCGTTCTTTAATTATCTTCGTATCTGTATTTAGTAGTTTTTTTTAAGGAAGTTGTACTGCTACTAGTTTGTTAACACAATAAAATAAAGAAAACACCCATCGTAAATTTGTAAGTTTCTGAATTCCTTAGTTATTTTTAATAAAAATCTATATGATTTTCAAGCAAAACGCAATAAGCAATAATATTATTTTACGTTAAAACGTTTTTAAGTATCCGAGAGCACAAAAATGCCGGACTGTTTTGGTTATGTCAGCAGTTTGAAGAAAAAATAAATATAAAATTGTATCAGTTATAAATGGATAAATTACGGAAAGCTTCCATAGAGTTTTTACATTTTTTTGCCCATTATTGAAAGGACTTTTCATAGTAGTTATTCATCGAAAGTTGAAATAAATAATTTCTTAATGTTTAAGAAATGGAACAATTATTTGTTTTGAAACTTTCTCTTGAAATATTAAGTAAGCTATTAACCGACTTTTTTTTTATTCAATTTTTATAATGTATATTTTTTGAAATTATAAGATATATTATCACTATGTATCTGAAGGCAAATCAAGTAATTACTGTTGGCAAAAATTCCTATTAAGGAATCAAATGCCATCTCATCTGTAATAAAAGTCCACCATGATTTCCACACGAGACGCACTCCATATCGTAAAATATCACGTAAGCCTGTAGTTACGTAATTACCCCAACAGATTGGAGCAGGCAAATTACAAGTTGTCATTGCGCCTAATAAAAATGTTGTATAAAACTTATTTACCGTCAAGAGCCTTAAGAGTTTATTTCTTTGATGACCAACCGCTTACTCTCTGACATTTGATTCATGATGACCAACGGTTTACTCTCACATTTCCATTTTATCCTGCAGCCGAGATCGGAATGATTAGGTAGTCTTATAAATATGAATGCAGTTGTGGGAAATCAATTAAAAGGGGAAAAATTGTGCAATTGAAAAAATAAAAAATAAAAAGGGTATTTGAAAAGGATAAATGAAACAATATGACTAATAGTCTAATCGGTATGGTCATTCATCTTGACTAGAATCTTTGATATTGGAGAAACTAGCAATTATGTTGCAAAATCGTATAAATAATTCAATTCGTCCTGGAAAATACGAGGAATGTTGCTAACAACTATAAGAAAAATAAAAGGCTAGAAGATAGAAAAAAAAAGACCAAGTTAAACTATGTTGGGCTAAGAAACAACGGTCTTCCCTCTCAGTTTCTCAAGACAGTTTCAATAACTTATAGCGTTGTATGTAACGTGACATTGAAATATTCCGAGATGAATTGTACTGCTTTAACAGGAATTTTCAGCAATGGCTGTTATCCTTGCTCATTTATAGATTCCTAACTTTTTTTTCTAAATTTAATGTCTACCAGTCCTAATACAGTTACTTAAAAGAGATGAATTGTATACAAATGTCTGCTAGACATCTTACTTAATGAGTACTCCACAATAAATACCACTCTATCTATGTAAATTTTCTATCTTTTCATACAGTTTTTCTATTTTATTGCCAATTCTAATTATTCATCTATTTTTATTAGTTTTTAAGCAGTATTCAAAGTTTCATAGAAGCCGAACTTCATTCACTCACTTTGCCAACAATGGTAATCATTGCTCGTCTAAAATGTTATTATCTTGGAAGCAAAAGTACATTAAATTCAATAATCTGCAAAAAAAAAAAAAATCATGTATCACTTTCGTAAAAAAAGGATATATGCCAAAGATTTGCTCGGAGAACAATTTTATTAATCTTCTTCAAAATATTTGAAAATGTGTTAATTCACGACGTGTGGTTCGGATGTTGCTAATTTCGCTTTCACTAAACTGGACCTATTTGTATACCAAAGCCTGCGGAGTCCTTAACCCACTTAATATTGCACGAACTGAAGCTAGAATGTATTGGTTTGTGACCAGGTGTGGAGAAGAGGCTTTTAATCATGAATGGAACATAACTGGCCCAATCAAGTAACCCAGGTTTGGATAAATGATGCTCGTACGTGACCTGACTGAAAGGATCTTGTGGAGTAAGAGGTGAGCCGTGCGTGCACTACTCCAGATCAACAGGGCCGATAATGTCTCAATCCGGCGCCGGGGGAAAAAGGGAGAGAGAGTGTGTGTGTGAGATGTGTCTAGGTGTGAAGTGTGGGGTGCGTAGCTAGCCAAGGACCCTGCATTGTGTGGCTGCAGCAGCTTCCTACGCGGGCAACGCCTACACACGGACACCTGCGTCCTTTACGCCGCGATCCGTCGAGGATGGGCGTTCCTCGAAGGGGCTTGCATGACTCTGGAAGGTTAAGGCTTCCGAGGGCAAATGCCAAGGTTCGATACTTTTATGTCCGCTTTACGCAACAATGCCATTCTTGAGTACGCCTCAATCGGTGGGAAGCATAGCGTATGACGGAATCGTCTTGCATGCAAAGGAGTGTCGTTTCCGGTTTTCAACAACCTACCGATTTCTTGCAATATCTGGTGGACGAGATGAAGGTTATTCTCAGAGATTTTAATTCTCAAGCATTAAGAAAACCTCCCAGGATTTTTGGGAACATAACAACCTCGTAATCTCATACTCTATTGAAAAAATGAAAAACTTTTTCGGTGAACCTGGTGGTATAGATTTGGAATACTTGGAAAGAGTAAAACGTTCAATTCTTCACAAATTTTTATTTCGGCGCTAAGCGCCTTCAAAGACTATTGTCTCCATTTTCAGAGGTACTTGCATGCACCCATAGGGAATGACAGCAAGTGACCTTGTACTAGTCTTTCACAATGAATTTAATACTTGAAGAATTGGGCGTTTTCTTCTCTCCAAGTACACAAAATTCTTCAGTTCCAACACCATTTAACTGTGAAAAATGATTTGGGATAATCATAATAATAACTCTATAGTATATGCACGAGACACGAAACAGTAATGCAATTTACCTGCAGGGTAATGAATCACATACACAACTTAAATATTAAATCGATTTTTTTTCGTGAAGTCAGTCAGTTGGCACCCCGTTCTTGGTGACTCCTGGTGTGTCTGGATTCCAGATGTGGCACTTTTAAGTGATAGCAAACTCATCAACAGGTGAAAAATAAAAATCTGTAAAATCCATAAATCTACCCGTGGCCTTATTAAGAGGATTTCTCATTTCAAATCACTAGTAGACTTTATCTAATGCAATGCTATATACCTATATTTCATCAGCCTCACAAACAATTAACCTTGAAATAAGCTATGATAATCTCCTTAATTTTTTTTAATCTCATTAGGCATTGATAAAAAAAAATTGCTTATCAAATTTGACATTAATAATAGTAATTTACAATTAGGATAAAAGCGATTAGCTGAGGTAAACAATATTAGGAACAGAATATGCTTCCTCAAAATGTTGTTCACCTTGATTGGTTTGTTCGTTCGAGTTGCAACTTCAGATCATTGCTGTGGAATTTCTGGTCCCCGAGATTTTCTCTGGCATTTTCCTTTAAAATTCATTTTAATGGTGCCATTTAAAATTTAAATATGCAGTTAAAAGTTACCAATAGAAAAAGTTATTGCCTAGTTGAATGTCATAAACTTTATCACGTCTTCAATCTTGGGAATTCTCAAAGATGCGTTGGTTTAATAAAATTTACGGCGATTTCTAGAGCTTAAATGTTAAGGACGTGCAGTTCAGCAATAGAATTTAGTTGTATAACAAATATTTTCCAGTTTATTTTCCACTGTAGCTTATCTCTTTCTACAGGCGATTCATCTTAAAATTATTTCTGATGGGGTTCGATGGCTTTTATTTATCTATTTCCTGTCCATAATGTTCTACCTCGTTATTTTTCAATTTAGATAAATGAAACTGATACCATACACATTATAACTTATTATAAACGAGGTTTGAATTCACTCTTTGTATAAAGCCTGAGTAAACATTGCTCATAGATTAGTGTTTTTGAATACTAAAGTCACATTTAAACAAAGAATTATTTAAATGTAAACTAATTGAATATCACTAATATTTTTTATCACTGCAGAGAGATGTGTGTTAATATTTTATATCTGTTTAAGACATTTAGGGACACCTTTCATATAAGATAGCAGCTCAATTTCTAAAGAGTTTACATTACAATTAAAATTATTGGCTTTATTCACTTTTCTCGTCCCCTAGGACATGAAACCTTTCTGTCAGGTTACTGAAATTAATATGGCTGACACCGATCAGCTGACTCATATCACCTATTTCCTAAAAACCATTCATCAGAGATCTGATCCCTATTATGAGTTTTAATCCGTATTGAGGTAGATTACCATACATTAGTCAACTAGTTTATAATTTCTGTTTCCTGTCAGCTAATGTAGGAATCCGGAATTTATAGAACATAAAAATAATTCGAGATCCGCTTCAAGTTTTTTTTTTTTTTTTTTTATCGTTGCTAATCTGAAACTTCCTAGTTGTAGAACAAATAGCCCACCAGGCGCAATACAAAGGCATGCACACGGATAAATAATACAGATAACAAGTCTTGCGAAGCTCGTGTTTCGGTACTAGCTGTTGTCTGGATTCCTCTCTATTATTAAGTGATTGTATAGCACTTAAACAATAATTATATACATGCTGCTGTGAACTGGATCCGCATATAATTTATAAAATGCTTCACCTTCCACACCAAGGACGGCTAAACCTGGTCGCCCCTGGTATACACCCGGTATCTTAGATACCCGGAACACATGTGGATTGTTGTATGCCCCTAAGATTTTTTTCTCTCTATAATATTGCATTTAATGTTTAATTCAAAGAATAAATTATGTTTGGAATTTGAATTAGGCTCTCATTCATTGTGCTCTGTAGAACTGTATCCATTTGTATAAATGGCTCTTTTCATTGTGTCTCAAAGTTGTTGGCATAAATATAAGAAAACTTTTTTAGTCAGTAACAATTAAACATACAATTTCTGCATTTAAAAATGTTCAAATTAGGTACCTCTAAAGAATATAATGAAACAATTATCTTGCTATTTTTCATCGTGTGTTTTGAACATTTTTGGGGCACCAACATCATCCTTAACATAAGAAAAAAAATCATTCACTATTTTGAAAATTAATGTACAATTTATTTTTTATTGTAAAACTTTATTTGTGCTGTATATTATAATATAATATATATTTATACAATATGATTAATGTTTGTTTCTCTTTTTTTTGCAGAGAGGACACAGGAGTTGGATGACTCATTTGCCTCTTTCCCGCCCGCGGGAGTTATTGCTCACTGCCATCTAGATGACCCCCGAGTTATAAGTCCTATAGAACCAACACTGCCTTCTCAGCCTAGTTTATATACTACTTAACTACATTTCTATATTACTATATTTACTAATAACACATAGTATACATAGCATATAGTCGTTACTCACACTCGAGCGCCTCTGGTGGGTTTTGGTGTATATGTAAAGCCTTTATATATAAGTTAAAAACTCAATTATTTATTTGTGTGACTCGATTGTTTATCCAGCATTTTAATTGTAGCCCAAAGGCGTTTGGCATTTCTGGTTCAACCTTTTTATTTTTTATTTTTGTATATGTTTTATTGATTTGTTTCATTAATGTAAGTTACCACTAGAAGGCGATTTCACAGTTAAAAAATAAAAAAAATAAAAATCCAAAAAAAGTCATGTTTTTTATCAAAATGATGAGACATGTTAAATTATTGTAATTAACTTATATATTAAATTGACGTTCAGGTCACACATGATCTTAAAATTGTTTTGTTATTTTGTCGACTGACTGTTTTATATTATATTTTTAATATTATTTTTGTACTACGTGTTAAAATCGCATTTTCTTTTTGACTGATCGTACGCCTTGTATTCAAAGCATATAATGTAATATTAGGGACCTATTTATGTATTTTTTAATAATAGCTTTTAAGATAAATAAGAACCTATTTACTGCCGATACCACGTTCCTGGTTATATAGAATCAATTATAAATTCCTAGATAATTTTATCAAAACTCTTCTACACAACTGCCGTTAGATTAATTCTATATTACTATGTTTTTAATATTTAAGGTATTAATAATATATATAAATATATTTTTTATTATTTTGTAATGTAAATAAGCAGATTGTTACGTTATCGACGACTCATTCATATGGAGCATGTTTTGAGGAGTATTATTTTGGCTAAATAAATTATAAAGTCAATATTGGTTCTTTTTTTCTTACATATTCCTTTGCCACTGTCATAAAATGAAAATAATGTTTATTTCTTGAGATTCCTTTCATTCTCAAATAAAATTCATACAACTACCAGGAGGTAAGGTATAACCCAGGTCTCTGTGATGGAAGTTGGAGATCATTCCAGCTCATAATTTACAATAAAATATAAATGTGATACAGTTCTATTATTGAAAGAAACATGGAAACCATAATTACTTGAGGTTATTCTGCACTAGAGGTGAATTAAATATTCGGTTCTCCTTGGAGAGGTCACAGGAGCTGAACATTTCTTATGAAGGAAATAAACAAATTTATCAAATATTTCTAAAATTAATAGAATGAACAAAACCATAATAACATGACTTAAGGTAGTGTTAATGCGAATTACATCCATTATTATTTGTTATACAAAATTTACAGGAGGTAAGTTACAGTAGGTCCAATAATTTTGTGCTAATAAGACCACAATGGAATGAGGGAACGGTTACTCTTGTAGTCTTCGTTTAAGCCCTAACTACAAAAATAATTCCAAATATATATCTATATCAAGTGATGTTTTTCAATGTATAAACCACTCGAACTCATTGCAATTTAATTTTATTTATAGTCTTTACTGAACTTATGGAAAATACCTACTAAGCTCTAGTTAAACATTCGGTGGTAAAAACCTGATAATCTGACACTAGCAGTGGTATAAAGTGATAGCAAGGGGAAAAATAAACTGAAATACATTAGTTTGCAAAAAATATATTTGGCACTTGAGTCTGAATACAAAACCTAGCTCAACTAAATAAATGGTCTGATTATTTTATGTTCTCCAGCTGCAATGCACTGTCCGTGCTAGATCTACAAGAGATTTCACTTGGTTTACGAAATATATATATAAGCATTGCTATCTCTGGAATATGCTGGATGGTAGAGGAACCAATTGATAAGGATCAATAAGAAGGCCAAGTCCTCTACTGTTTTTTAATATTATGCAGAGTGCACTTTCGGAGTCAACGCTCCATCCTCAGTGCCTGCTGATTAAAGCTGCGTTGCCTGGACCACGACTGCCGGGCGACCCTTGGGGCGCAGCTTTAATCAGGCACTGAGGATGGAGCGTTGACTCCGAAAGTGCACTCGGCATAATATTAAAAAATAGTAGAGGACTTGGCCTTCTTATTGATCCTTGATCCTGATCGAAAAAAAAACAAAAAAAAAACGGTTTTTAAATTTCAAAGGTACTTACCCATTTTTGCCCTTCCTGGACCTAATTTCACTAGCTTTGTAGAGACTTACCTCGCATAACGTAAACACGATTTGCCTTATAACACTGAAATTACATACTTAGGACTGTCGTAAGATGTAGTTGTGCACCTCAGCTTTTGATTGAAATCGACTTAAGGGGGAAGGGGGGTTTAGAGGGAAATGGAAATAAAAAATTGCAAATATCTCATTAGAGATGCTAAGATTTAAAAATAACCGTTTTTTTTCTTCAAGCTAAAGTATCTATAAAGTAAGTTCATCGACATTTTATCGTTAACGAAGTAATATTAAATGACCTACAGTCATTTCGAATCTACACAAAGGAATTATATCATTATTAGGTTCTAGGCAGAAGTAAGCAAGAACGCTAACAACAATTTCAGTCTGATTTTATTATGCATATATTCCTGTTTCTGGTCAGTGTCTTTGAATAAGCTTCCATACACACATACTACATTATTTACATTGTTTATTTGTAGGTATTTACTTCGTTACGGCAGGCAAATATGCTCAGCACAAGATGACCTTACTGGTAACCATATAAACCAGCTCCTGCAGCTTTAATTAACGAATTGGATATTAATGAGTAGCATAATGGGAAACATTTTTATAAAACATATTGTGTATAGAGGTCCAATAATTACCCAACTTTTCTACTTAAATAAAATAAAATTGTTATAGAAGACAAATACTCTGAAATTGATAGGTTTCCTAAAAAAGAATATAATTTCTCTTTCGGAGGGGAATTTACAAAAGAAAAGAAAGTTGGATATAAATAGTTATAGGTTATAAATAATATTATAAATATGGGAACAGTTTGGGACTATAATGTATTTAAAGACTAAACGAAATCGGTTGCCTCGGATATTTACAAAACACACAACTGAAGAGGGTCACAAAGACATTCAGTAATTTCCTCAAGTAATATCAATTAGGCTTATTTATTTATTTGGAGCTTCGCAACTGCGGCGATGTTGCTTGGGGAAAAAACTGTATAAAATTAAAAAACGAAACAAAATTAATTTAAACGGAAATAAAACAACATAACAGAAATTGAACACAAGCTACAAAAATGCAGCAGAAAACAGAAATTGAACACGACCAACAAAAATGCAACATAAAACAGAGGTGGTAACCAAAAACAGAAATGCAGAACAAAACAGAAATAGAAAACAAAATTGGAACTGAAAACAGAACAGAAATGGAACACAAAAACATAATGGAAAACATAAAAGAGAAATGGGACATAAAAACAAATTGGAAAACCAAGAACTCAACATGGAACACAAAACAGAAATAGAAAACAAAAAGGGAACAGAAAACAGAAATGAACCAAAAAGCATAAATGGAAAACTTAAAAACAGAAATCAAAGAATAAAGGAACAAACAAAAGATAGAATCCAAAATCAATTAAAAAAACTAAAAGTTGGGAATAATAAAAAAGAGGCACGTTGGATAATAGGGAAATCATATTAAAATAAATAAAATGGAACATGTATCTAAAGAGAGGAAAACTTTCAGTTTTGCTAGACTAAAACAAAAGATGAAATATTTAAATTACATATATTCCAAAGAGTTCATAAAGAGCTCAACAAACATACAAGGACACACACACACACAAAACCTTTTCACATACAGACTAGAATCGCTGCATACATATATTATGAAAATATTGTAATATTGTAAATGTTGTATATTTAAATGTTTGTGTATATGTTAGTGTCTTTTAGATGTTGTAGTATAGTGGGCATGTATGGGCTACCTTCAGTGAGTAAGTCATGTAGGTATTGACTCGGCTTAACAATAATAAAGGCATCAGGGTGATGTTCTCGGCGTTCTGTAATAATGAATACAAATAATTTGTAAAAAAAATTAAATAGTTTTATTAAATAATATAGAAAATAAGGCTCTTCGGGTCTTTGGTGAGCGAACTTGGGAGGTTGGAAGTTCACTATCAAACTCAAAGAATTTTCCAGACTGATCCGCCATGAGAAACTGCCGAGTACTTTCTCACTGACTCCTCCATCCGTGAAACAACCACGAAGAACTTACTCCATGAGCCAAATTAAACACTAAAATTCTTGGAGGAAAAAAAATACCATTAATCAAAAGCCATTTATAAATAATTGTACAAATAAAGATACATTTTAACTGAAAATTATTCCAATAATTTCGGCCAATAAATAAGTACTTTGAAAACCTATTATTGAGACAGTTATAATTAAAAGAAGAACACAATTATCTATGACTATAATAAGACTACTAACTATTTTATTTTGTTGCTTTTAATAGTTTTCAGGCGAAAAATACTGACGTTTGTCATTTCGTGTTATTATTACTATATTAGTGCCAAAAGAGATTTCATTTTTTTTAAATAGACACTAAGACTTGCTATTTCTTTAATGAATTGTGGCTTTATGGACACCGCTAAGTATAAAAAAAACTGCTTTAGCAATTCATGGCTCATGAAATGCGAGCGAATTCTGTTTAATTTATCTGGTGACTTATGATAGGTGTTTATTTCACCGCAGAAAAAAATCTCAGACAAGTTAGAACTATTGACTAAACAACAATTGCTTACATTGATTCTCTATTCTGTAAAACAGGTGTCAGGTGCTCCTGTCAAACACAGTATCTATCTGCTAACGAGCGATAGTCCTTGGGAACATTGGTAAAGGAATGACTGAAGCAAATAAACACTCCAAAGTCTATTGACCCCAACTCATTAATTTATTCAAAACCTCTTTTTACAATTAAAAAAAAAGGCTATTCTGAGACAGGTAGCTATTGAAATAAATGAACTTAATAATAAATTTATTTACTCTTCCAACTGTGGTTCTGGTAAACGGAGACACGTACGAAAAAATGCTCACTCCAATCCAAGCCTATTTTTTTATCTGGACGGTGTATAGTATCCTACAATACTCAATAAAACCAAACACAATTTTAAGCTTAATTCGATATTTATATAATTGATTAATAAAATACAGTAATACATAATCCACTTTTAGTAATACATAGTCCAATTTTAGCCTTAGTTGCAAAACGTGGACGTTAATAAATAATAATAATAACATAATCATATTGCTCAGGTTAGCCATGTGAGTTAAATCGTTTACCTTAATCCCACATGGTAAACTTAGAGGGGTGAGTTCGATTTCCGCCTGTGCAAAGGAATTTATTTAGTAACGGAATTCATTAAATAAAATCCTTAGTCCCACCCTGGTTAGAAAAGGGTGGTAACCTGTAGATAACCCGTCAATTAGCCTGAGTTGCACAAAGTGGACAAATAATCTGTTTACAGCCATTACACTATTTGTAAATACCACTGAATCTTCATGCTTTATTTATTTATTTTTTTAAATTCCTATTAAAGCCACCTACACTAAATAAGTAAATATAATTTTTAAAAAATTTCAATCTTGTGGTATGATTATTTACTTATGATCATCAGTTGTATTGTTAGCCATTGGTTTTAGAGTGATAGTAGAGGATGGTTGGGTAAGTCTGCAATATAGATTCTTAATTCTTCAAACAAAGAGGTTTATTCAGTGTGATGACAGTTTGGGTACCATTGGTTCACTTCGACAGTGCTGACAATGAACAAAAACCAAAAGATTTAAGACAATTGTGAAACAGAATAGTTTCTTTTATATAGACAATGGTCGTCAATATAAACAAACTTATTTTTTATGAAAAAAGTGACAATGACAAAAAGGGGGGAGGGTTGATGTAAAGACAATAACAAGAAATTTATTGATTATTTACTTAATATATATGTAGCAATGTATATTTATGTGATGTTTGGAAAAGAATCATAAGACAACCGTCTTCAGCAAGCTGAAAAACAAAATATTTTTTAAATATAATATGGGGTAACTGTAAATAAATTACAAATAAACTAACTATATTGTGGAACAACATTTCATTAGAAATAATAATGAAAGGATTCAGATACCTATATAAACATTTCATTCTAACTATCAATGTATTAATTTATAATGAACATCCTAAATAAGTGTTGATGGCATATATTAAAGTTGAATATTAATAAATACATAAAATTATGACCAATAGAAAGATTGATTGGATCTGTTTAACAGTAGTTTAATAAGTTGCTCAAGCATTGCTTGAAAAGTAGATTAATTCTTGCTTAATAATATAAGGTCCAGTTCCTTTGGCCCAATACCAGATACTTTCTGTTTTTCCCCGAACGTTTCTCCAAACTTCCTTCTCTCCAGTATACTTTCTCTCTTGAGAGTGTTCGACCTATTGTTTCTTGTACATTTTTTGATTGTTGTTACTATACCAATGACTTTAGTGCCAATGCCTTTTCAACATTTACTCTTTCAAAGATCAACTCCAACAACATAGAGCGCCTAGAGACAGGCCGAAACCCCGTGAGGCTCAGTGTTATGAAGAAGGTTATAAACTATTGGTCCAAATTGTCACTCATGCCGGAAGAGAGGTTGCCAAGGCTTTGCAACCCCCAATTAGGGGCTAATTTCCCTGGATAGGAGCAATCCTGATACAATCTTTAATTGGGTCACACAAGTCAGATCAATAGCTAATCACTATGGCTGCGGAAAGGAGTTTACTGAAGTTTGTCAGAACGGAATACTGAAATACAAAAATGAAATTTTAGAAAAGTTAAAAAACCACGTCCTTTCAATTGATATCCACCTAGCTACAAATTCCAAAAGTAACCCCTTCTACAGAACTATACCCAGCTTTAATATATCCAGCCCGGAGAACTACCTGACATTTAAGACAAACATAAAAAAGCTAAGATCTGTTAGCCAATTAAGGGTATCAAGCTCAGAATTCACCAAACTTCAATCACGAAACAAAACTTTCTCATTCAAAGCTCAGGAACTTTGCACTTTTTGTAATCAGTTCATCCCTAATAGCCTGTCACATATACTTCTCTACTGTGAGAAGCTCATCGAAGACAGAAATAAATATCTACAAACACTTTCCTCAGCAGTCAGTGATGTGCATAAAATTGAAGAGATACTTAGTATCGATAGCCTCGAAAAACTACACAAGATTTACTGCTTCATCACGTCAGCATGCAATACTCTGGAATCTATAAGTGCTGATGGACCACACTCCAGTTAAATGTTATATTAAGTCGGAAAAGGGTTTATAATTGAATGCTTTTAGTTATCTTTTATGTACTATATTTTACTATTTACACTCTTTTGCTTTTTTTTGTTTTTCTTTATTGTCATATTATTTTTGATCTCAAGAACTTGGATTTAATAATTTATTTAAAAAGACAGAATTGTTATTTGTTTATTTAATTTGTACAAGATGTAAATCTATAACAAATAAATATATATTCTATTCTCTTTCAAAGATCCAGAGTGCTGTGTTAACATAAAGTGTAGTGTACCCACTTATGTGTCCCTACAAATCTTCCTGACATTATTACGGAAGTATGTTAAGGTTATGGTCTAAAACGAAAAGTTCGGACGTATTCACTCACTGGTAAACTTGATCTGGAAGTTGGATGTTCACTCGGTTTAACAATAATATCCCTCTCATGTCATTTAACTTAAAATTAATTTCAAGATTCATCTGAGTAAGCCTTACATAAGACAATATTTCAGATCATTCTCAGAAAAAGATGTCCGGGGAAATTGTTTTAGTGTTTCACAATAGAAGGTCTCGTTAAACCTCCCCCCGGAGAGTTAATCCCTCAACCGAGTAATATCTTTTCTTCAGAAAGATATTTATTCAAGACTTGTTACCACTTTTGCACAAGTATTTATAGTTTCCAAGAAGAGTACTGCTTTAATGGCGTACGTATTTAAGCCTGCGCCGTGAGAGGAATCCGAAACGCGTTTACGCCGATGACGCCACTGCAAACTACCTACAAATTATTATACAATGGGCATTGTGATGTCGAAGAGATCCCTGATTTAAAATGTGTTTTATAAGTTATTATTCCCGGCTCAAATAACGTTCTCTGCCCGGGGAATTTGATTTGACGAAACCATGCCGTCTTTGTCTGTTAGTGAACTAATCCATGAAATATAAACGGTTTTAGCAGATTTCTCTTGAGGGCCTTAAGGGAAATCAGCTATTGAGGTCTCTCTCCCTCTCTCTCTCTCTCTCTCTCTCTATATATATATATATATACTAGCTCAGATATCCGGCTTCGCCCGGGAATTGATTTGAGGCTGAATGGTGATGGTATTTTTTTGGCAAGGCTTTACTTTGCACAATATTTTGACATTTACCCGTCCCAGTGTTTAGGGTTAATACCCGTGGTTGGCATTTGTTAATAATAAAATTAATTTTTTATGTAAATCTTCACTGTCCTCCAAATTGTCATATTTCCCGTCTCCTGTGCATTATGCATAGATTTCAGCTATTAAGGACAAAATATTAACATTGATTTGAATTAATTTTTCCAGCTGAGGTACCTGATAGTTCAAATAGGAATGAATTGTTGAGCATATCAATATTTCTACGCAAATTACTTGCTCCACACATTGTTCCAAGAGAAATGTAAAAATAAAAAAAAAGTTAATCTAAATAACAAAGTAACCAACTTTTGTCATGTGCATGTTTTTCGAAAAACAAATAGACATATACAAATTTTAATATACCTTAAAATCATGAAAGAATTAATGCTAATTCACATCCCGAGTTTTGTTAATTTGGTTCAATCGTTAGTGCCCAAAAACATTGTTAGCTCCCGCTTTAGTATTTAGTGTATATCTCCTTTATACTTTGTTATACGATAAAAGTGAATATAACAAAAGTTACTCTAAATAACAAAGTAAACACCTTTTGCCATGTGCATATTTGCAGAAAACCCAGTAGAAAAAGAAATATCGCTATTTTTAATTTCAGGCCTCCCTTACAACCCCCACTCCTGCCCGTCCCTAGAAATGTTGGTATGGCTTGTTATAATGAAAGCGTTAGTGCTAGTACACATACCGAGTTTTATTTAGTTCGGTTGAGTTTTTTGTGCCAAATAAAATTGTTGACTTCCGCAGTTGCTTTTAACGTATAACTCATTTAAACGTCGAAATGCGACGAATGTGTATATAATAAAAGTTACTCTAAATAACAAAATAAACAACTTTTGTTATGAGCATAATTGCCGAAAATGCAGTAGGAAACGAAATATCGCTATTTTTAATTTCAGCCCTCCCTTATAACCCCCACTCCTGTTTGTCTCAGAGAATATTAACATAACCTAAAGTCTAAGTTGGGCTAGTAGTAATATACATACCAAGTTTCATAATAAACAAACACATAAACAAACAAACAAACAGGCACCAAAGAAACAAAATGCAGTTATGGTGTCTAAGACATGTGAAACGAAAAGTTATCGTGAAATTTCGCGAAAAAAATCAATGTACAGACAGAGGTTACAATTTTATATATATAAATATATATATATATATAAACCTTTGAGCGGACCTTAGTTTCGTCATCTACTAGGTAAGATCTATGGAGATTTGAAGAAGTTTTTCGAAAAACGCGTCATGAGCACAACCTCAAAAGCTGATTTCCCTTAAGGGAAATCTGCTAATAAAAATATGCATGCTATTACTGAAGATAAATAGCAGCCTAACAAAAAGCCATTATTTCCCAACGAATTCAGGATGTAAATAAAATAAGAACGAAGAATGAAATTAAACTTATTTTATTATAACTTAAACGATATAAGTTTTCAAAAGCTTGAGCTCGGAAGAGCTTATTCGACGAAATATAATTATATTTTAACCAGATGCGAACCAGTTGACCCCGAAAGCATTAAAATTACAGCTTTAGCGGCTATTTTTCACTTACCGAGGAAATTATTTAGACACGCCTATAATTTAATGGGCTATTAAGACTTTTCGATTGCCTTGCGTCAAATTTGCGCCATTAATTAAGTAATGGGTTGGAAAGAATAAACGAGAAGTCAACTAATCGGTATCGTCAGGTTAGTGCGTGCAACGAATTTATCGAAAGGAGTTTTGAGAAAAATTATAGTCACTGGGCGTTTTTTTTTTATTGCTTCATATTTATTTTCATTTTGTGATCCCGTTTTAGTATAATCACATTTCATCGAGGTCCGTTCATGGTGCATAGTGCATTTGCACTCTTATGGATCAAGTAAGAGTAACCACTTACACAGGTGTTGCTTACGTTGAATTGGATTCAAGGCTATGGAATTATTATTTTAGCAGATTTCCCTTAAGGGAAATCAGCTGTTGAGGTCGTACTCATGACACGAATTTGAAAAATTTCTTCAAATGTCCATCGATCCTACCCAGGAGATGACGAAAATGCGGTCCGTTCAAAATTGTATATATATATATATATATATATATATATATATATATATATATATATATATATATATATGTCTGTTAACGCTCTAGCGGTCGCACTTTTTGTTTGATCATTACCAAACTCGGAATTTTATCGTTTTATGTAAAAAGGAAGATCAAGTTCTTTAACGGCTGAAATCGGACTACTGGGAGGGGGGATTTTCGGAAAATTCAAAATATCTCCGTTATTATACGTCGGATCGAAAAATTGTATAAAATCAATCTTATTGCAAATTAAATTTACTATAAATATTGTTCTATACATTTATTCTGTATCTTGAATATGAACCGAGATATTTTCATTTGTATTCTGCATTGGTCTGCAGGAGTGAGCTGTCTGGTACTTTCCGAAGAGAGCTCTCGCGGCCGTTTTCGTAACTATTCGTCCCTCGTGTATAAGTTTAGTGATCCCTTACTACTTACTACACTTGTTATTGGGCAGATTTCTCTATTGTAAAACTTCACGTGGGAAATCTGCTTAGTTTACGCAGCCCCTGCGTGACGGACTTTTATCAACGCCATATTGATATTAAAGTTGGGTTAACAAGGGAAATAAAAAAAATCCGTCACGCAGGTACTGCGAGAACTAAGCAGATATTCCTCGTGAAGTTTTTCAATAAATAAATCTAAATAATGATAACACTTAACAGCAACGTCAATATTAATTGAATAAATACAAAAGACAATGACAAATCTTTCAGCCAATTATAAGGAAAGACCTCCCAACGGAAAGCGTCTGAATTGTTCACAATCGGGTGTGTCAAGCTCTCAGAGCTAAACAGATAGATAGAAATATTCTTTGCTGGAAAGAAAAATAATTGCTGAAATATATCAGAATTTAACAAAATAATTTAATTGAAAACGATTTACTACTCTAGTACTGTAATTTATAATGAATCAGAATAAATTTGTTCTCAATCACTCAAATTTTAGTAGTCATAGTTTAGTTGTAGTAGAACCCAGTAGGGGAGGAGGGTCAATAGAACACATTTGCAAGTATCTCGTATAAGAAAAGCCTCTTGAAAACATTATTTGGTATTTAAGCTTCAAATAAAGTGGATTATAACATAACAGAGTGCTTGTTATGTGACATGAGCAGAAGTGGGGGTTAGCTGAAGGCTGGAAACTGAAAAAGTCCGTCACGCAGGGGCTGCGTAAACTAAGCAGATTTCCCTCGTGAAGTTTTACAGTAGAGAAATCTGCCCAATAATAAGTGTAGTAGTAAGGGATCTCTAAACCTATTCAAGAGGGACGAACAGTTACGGAAACGGCCGCCAGAGCTCTCGGCGGAAAGTCCCGAACATATCAGACTCCTGCCGACCACACACAGAACACAAATGCAAATATCTCGGTTAATATTGAAGATACAGAATAAATGTATAGAACAATATTTATAGTAAATGTAATTTTCAATAAGATTAATTCTATAAAAGTTTTCGATCCGACGCAGAATAACGGAGATATTTTGAATTATAAAAAATCCCTCCCTCTAAACCCAATCTCCCACTGGTCCGATTTCAGCCATTAACGAATTTGATCTTCCTTTTTACATAAAACTATTAAATTCCGAGTTTAGTAATGATCAAACAAAAATTGCGACCACTAGAGCGTTAACAAACAAATCTCTCTCTCTCTCTCTCTCTCTCTCTCTCTCTCTCTCTCTCTATATATATATATATATATATATATATATATATATATATATATAATTTTGAACGGACGTCATTTTCGTCATCTCCTGGGTAGTATCGATGGACATTTGTAGAAAAATTTCGGAAATTCCGTCATGAGTACAACCTCAATAGCTGATTTCCCTTAAAGGAAATCTGCTAAAACTGAAAAGGAACCAAAAACAGAAATGGAGAACAAATAGAAAGAGAACACAGTATGCCTTAGTTTCAAAAAGTGGACGTTAATAAATAATAATAATAAGAAGAACACACAATAGATCGTTAGATTAATGTTTTTTATTGTTTTTTATTTATTAACGTCCACTTTTTGCAACTTAGGCTAATTGGGACGGGTTATCTACAGGTTACCACCCTTTTCTAGCCAGGGTGGGATTTTAGGACGTTATTTAATGAATTTCGTCACTAAATAATTTCCTTTGCCCAGGCAAGGAAGGTTTACCATATGAGCTAAAGGTCAACGCTTTAACTCGCATGGCTAACCTGAGCCCCAAAATAATGTAATCGATGGTAAATTTATTATTTTTTAAATTACGTCAAGAAGAAGAATTCCTTCAACTGCTGAATTTTATTCTTTTAGGAAAATGTATTAAAATGCCAAATATGAACATGAATAAAGAATTCATTCCGAAATGATTGTGAAATACAGTAAATAACAGATTTTATAGGCTATTTTGACTACCTTATGAGGTAACATTTTGAACTTGAAGCGAGCCTGGATATAAAAGAACAATATATTTTCACGATCATAATCATATTCCAAGACGACTAATGAATTGAATCTTATTTCAATTCAATAGTTGGCCAGACGGAAAACCTTGAGAATTATTGTTGTAGGGTGGATCTGTATGAATGGTCAAAGGATCTAACAGCAATAGGCAAGCCCACTCTTGTTTGATTCAGTGTGAAACACTATAGCTTCTAATTTGCATATGACTTCGTCAATTGGCTATTTCCTGTTGCGAAACGCTACTGCAGGCGTAATTTTTTTTAGTCGGGCTGTAATAAGTTGTCTATGATTTCTTCCGCCTAGCAGAAAAAAATATGTCTTACATATTCATCGAGTAAATTGCCCGCACAAATAATATTAATGAAAAAAAAAAAAAAAACCAGGGTTGAAGAGTGATTTAATCGTTGAAAACCGCTCAACAGGAATATAAAGGTATTAAATGCTGTTTTTTAAAACTATCTTGTGTTGTAATACTGTGGTATTTCTATCAAACAAAATTGAGGAAAACATGGTCACAGATGATTATCACTATTTATTAACACCCACTTGTTGCTGCTATGACTAATTGGGACGGGTTATCTACAGGTCGCCTAGAAATTTTCTAGCCTGCGGTTACATATGAATTAAATGGTAAATTATTGAAGTCACTTGACCGCGGTACTTGCAATGCACCCTTATTATGCCAAATATACAAATTTAGTGTATATTTGTATTTATTTGCGGTACTTATCGATTATCCGAAGGACACCAATTTCGAGATTATTAAATCATATTAAAAAAGTCCGTCACGCATTGGCTGCGTAAACTAAGCAGATTTTCCGCCTGAAGTTTAACAATAGATAAATCTACATACCGATAACACAACACCACCGTGAATATTAAGTGAATAAATACAAACGATAATAAGAAACTATCCCGACGGAAAGCATCTGAAATGTAAACAAACAGTTCTGCCAACTTCTTACCAGAAAGAAAAACAATTACTGCAATATATCTGAATATAACGTATTAATTTGATTGAAAACTATTTACTATATCTAGTACTGTAATTTATAATGAATCAAAATAATGTTTATCTCAATCAATCTAACAATTTATATAGTCCAAAAACTTAAGAAGGGGAAGTGTCACCAGAACACATTTGCATTTATCTCGTATAATAAATGACTATTGAAAACAATGTTTGGTATTTAAGCTTCGAAAGATGTGTTTTTTTACATAACCGAGTATTGTTTATGTAACATGAGTAGAAGTGGGGGTTTGCTGAAGGCTGAAAACTGAAAAATGCAAATATTTTGGTTAATATTCAAGATACAGAAAATATGTAGAGAACATTATTTATAGTACATTCAATAATGTAACACATGCATAGTAACGGAGATAATACGAATTTTCAAAAATCCCCCTCTAAACCTCCCCCTCCCTTCCACTGGTCCGATTTCATCCATTAACGAACTTGATCTTTCTTTTTACATAAAACGATAAAATGCGGAGTTTGGTAACGATAATACCAAAATTGCGTCCGCTAGAGTATAAAAGACAAATATATATATATATATATATATATATATATACTAATATATATAATTTTGAACCGACCTCATTTTCATCATCTCCTAGGTAGGATCGATGAACATTTGAGGAAATTTTTCAAAAGTCGCGTCATAAATACGACCTCAATAGCTGTTTTTCCTTCAGGGAAATCTGCTAAAAATAACACTTTATTATTTAAACCAACACTTATAGAATTTATTTAAATGACAAAATGTAATTACCCCCCGAAAAGATGGACCTACATGCACTCACTGTAACACAGTACTGACCATTAAACATCCCCTGACTGACTGCAGACTACGTGAACATATTAACTTACCGAACGATTAACAGAAGGTAGCCCACTTATAATTATACTCTTAAATCACTTGAAGACAATTAACATTTACAACAAACTTTAAACCACACCTACTTCTCTCACTTCTCTACGTTTTATATGCCAAATTATGTTACTAATTCCTGTGTATGTTTTTGTGAAAACAATAGTGTATAATACATTTTTAAACTTGTGCCTTAGACTTCCATCATCCTCATACAAGGATTTATCGCAAAATTTATAGTTTCACATTGTTTTATTTTCAGGCTTAATTTTATTTCGTTATATTTTATAATCTGTTTTAATAATTTTGGAGAAAAAAAATTTCTTTATTTTAAAATTGCAATGTAGAGAATTGAAAATCTAGTTGCGGAGCTCATAAAATAAATTATAAATTAGAGTTAGCCCAAAACTGGACGGGCCAATACGGAGTAGCTTCATAAAGCGGACGTCGCCAGCCGTCGTCTGCCACATCAACTCTGCAAGGTAGCTGTCGGTGTGGTGTAATAATAAAATATCACCAAGTGGTGATAATAAATACCAAATGGTGTTAAGAAACAAAACGTTTTGTTAATAAACAATCACTCATTTTCTGATAACAGAGGAAACAGAATGACTGAGATAACCTAGTCAAGTACGAATAGCCTAAAGCGATGTCGTTTTGAAGAAGTAAATATTTTATCTCTAAAGATGAGTGGCCTCCCGTTAACCAATATGTAATTTATAAATTCCAGACGTGCTATTTTAAATAACAAAGTGATTTTCTATTAATTATGATTTAATAATCGTCTTTAAAAGGGTGGCCTCCCGAAAATCGATAAGCACCTTACTTGGAAATGGAAAATGTTTATGTTTTGATTCATTACAAAAATGGGACAAGAATACACTGCGTTCTACCAACAATTCGTATGTAGATTTATGTTAAGGGAAATTAGTTATTCTTAATTTATAATGGAATATGTAGTTTTGCAACGCCTTGAATCCAAATTTATTACTAGACTGTGGAATAAATTTTAAATTTCGAACCTATACATAAAATGTCTCATGATACAGTTTTTTTCAACAGTGAATGCCGATCTCATTTAAGGTGTTTATAACATAATTATTACCATTGTATAATTATTTAGTGTAAACCTTGCAGTCAATGGGTCTCATCTAGGAATGTATTAAGTGATGAATAAACTAAATAAAATCCTTCGGAACTCGGGATTTGAGCTTGCTGGAGGAGGTCCATCATCAACGGAAGGATAACAAGATCAAAACACCTCCACTTGTAACACTTCTTTCATTACAAGCAGAACACTTTTGGGGCGAATTGCCCCATAAATAAAATCCATACTCCCATTCTTGCTCGAAACGGATGGTAAAAAGCCTGGTTAGTTGTAGTTAGATTAAGTAATCAAAAACAATTATTTATTAACGTCCACTTTTTGCAACTAAGGCTAATTGAATTTCATAAAGTCATATTCGTAAGCTATAATCAAGCATTTCAACTAGTCATATTTATAAACTATGTTCCAGCATTCCATACACTCATTATCATAAACTATGGTCTAGAATTCCAATTAGCCATATATAAACTATGCTCAAGAATTTCATAAAGTCATATTCGTAAGCTATAATCAAGCATTCCAACTAGTCATATTTATAAACTATGTTCCAGCATTCCATGCACTCATTATCATAAACTATGGTCAAGAATTCCAATTACCCATATATAAGCTATGCTCAAGAATTACATATTGTCATATTCGTTAGCTATAATCAATCATTCCAACTAGATATATTTATAAACTATGTTCAAGTATTCCATATTCGTAAACTATGGGCATGCGTTCCAACTAGTAATATCCGTGAACTTCCTCAAACTTCTCAACTTCTTCTGGAGGGAGGTCTCAATGTTGAAGTTATTGGAAAAATCCCAAAGTATATTTTTAGGAAGCAATGGCATTTTGTTAAATATGTTTCATGCATTGATGATACAATTTTCTTGTACTCCACTCTATTCTGAACATTATGGACTGATTTGGCTCTATAGCAGAACCAGTTAACAAACTTAAATCTCTTTGATTTAATGATTGATTGAGATTGATGAATCTTCCAACGTAATCTTCTATTAGTAATAGTTGTATATTTAAATTGGATAAGAATGCAAGAATATTTAACAGAAAGATCAGACTCATCTTCCTCGCCCTTCTAAGTATCAAAAATTATGCCCTTTCTCATAAAAAAATATTTATCTCGCAAAGAAAATGAGCTTTTAACCCAATATAGTTAATAATATAAAAGATTCATCATCACGAAGTGAAATGATAATAAGAAGGAAAACGAAAACTAAAGCAGAATTTATACAACTGACAACGTATCAAGTGATTCTCACATGAAATTTTAATGTTTAACATAAAATAAATTGTTTTCAGGTTTTAAGTGTAGTAAGTGCACTCTTCTCTTGGTTATGGTTGAATATCATTTTTTTTTTCTATGTATTACATTTTCTTAATGAGAAAAATACGATATTATTATTATTTATTAACATCCACTTTTTACAACTAAGGCTAATTGGGACGGGTTATCTACAGGATACCACCCTTTTCTAGCCAGGGTGGGACTAAGGATTTTTTTTTAATAAATTCCGTCACTAAATATATTCCTTTGCGGGCACAATAGATTCACCGGCCACTAAATAAATTTCCTTCACCAGGCGGGAATCGAACTCGCCACTCTAGTATAATATATAATAACAATAATATGTCTTCCTTTCAACATTAAATTCGGAGTTAAACAAAAAAATGTAAGTCTTGGAAAACTAAATGCACAATACTCATGAATATTTTCCTTACTATTCGTGTACTCGTATCGGTAGAAAGATTGATAAGAAGTAAAGAAGACTGATTTTAAAAAGTAAAGAAGGATAAAACAGTTTCAGGATTCTTAAATATGAGCCATGTTAAGTTTCACTAGACATTCTAATTATTATTCAAATGTAAAGTTTCTTTAACTTATTTCTATATTTTACTATTAAAAATATATAAAGATAATGTGAAAGTAGCCATGGTTTTTTTTTAAGATTTGTTTCTTTCAACTGTAACACATAACTACCATGAACATTTTAAAGTAAGCCCTGTTCCACAAAGCTCCAATTGTCTAAAATCTGTAAAATGTTTGACTTTTGTTAACGACTAAGTACATTATTTAGAGTTTTCATATACAACATAAAGATGGGGCTTCAGAGGTAGTATTGCTGGCGAAAAATATTACAATAAGAACATTTAAAACGATTTATTCTCTCTGCTTACGATTCAGACTTTGACACTATCGTCAGATTGTGATTGCATCATTTCAGAATAACGTTGCGGTAGTTCTTATTCCCAAAAACGTTTTATATTTGTGACAAACATACGGTTCAAACAATACTTGAGTATGGAATTGTATTATTTCTTATTGCAATCTAGAAGATATTTTGTTTATAATTTTGTCTAAACGAGCTCTGACGACAAGGTGCCAAGAAATTCTTATATATATATATATATATATATATATATATATATATATATATATTTGTAAAAAGATTCCTCGAAACATGAGAGTGCTAGTGTCTGTGAAACATCTTGAGGTAAATCTGTGACAC
>CM032231.1:123542500-123600000 GCA_019009955.1 Riptortus pedestris
GATCAGACAATATTGCTATCGCTAGAGCGTTAACAGACACACAAACACACACACACACACACACACACACACACACACACATATATATATATATATATATATATATAAAGTCCGTCACGCAGGGGCTGCGTAAACTAAACAGATTTCCAACGTGATGTTTTACAAAAGAGAAATTTTCGAGAGCTGAGCAGTTAAGGAAACGGCCGAACTAGCTTTTGGCGGGAGAGTCACTCGTCCGTTAGCCGCCCAAATTATTTATTTATTAACGTCCACTTTTTGCAACTTAGGCTAATCGGGACGGGTTATCTACAGATTACCGCCCTTTTCTTGCCAGGGTGGGATTTTAGGACGTTATTTAATGAATTTCGTCACTAAATAATTTCCTTTGCCCAGGCAAGAATCGAACTCGCCACTCTAGGTTTACCATGTGAGATAAAGGTTAACGCTTTAACTCGCATGGCTAACCTGAGCCCCCCGCCCAAATTAAATAAAAATGCAAATATCTCGGTTAATATTCAAGATAGAGAATAAATGTATATAACAATATTTATAGTTAATTCTAATTTGCAATAAGATTGATCCTGTACAAGTTTTCGATCCGACGTATAGTAACGGAGATATTTCGAATTTTCGAAATTCCTCCCCTCTAAACCCCCCTCCTAATGGTCCGATTTCAGCCGTTAACGAACTTGATCTTTCTTTTTACATAAAACGACTAAATATCAAGTTTGACATCGATCAAACAAAAATTGCAACCGCTAGAGCGGTAACAGACAAATATATATATATATATATATATATATATATATATATATATATATATATATATATGTACAGTTTTGAACGGACCTCATTTTTGTCATCTACTAGGTAGGATCGAAGGACATTTGAAGAAAAATTTCGAAAATTCCGTCATGAGTACAACCTCAATAGCTGATTTCCCTTAAGGGAAATCTGCTAATATATATATAAATTTTTGAACGGACTTCGTTTTCGTCAACTCCTAGGTAGGATCGCTGGACAATTGGAGAAAGTTTTTGAAAATCCCATCATGATTACAACCTTAATAGCTGATTTATCCTAAGTGGAGTCTGCTAAACAAATTATTAATTACCATAAACTTTAAGCTACTAAGACTAATTGTTGTAGGTTATTAACAGGTTACTGCCCTTTTCCAGCCAGAGTGGACTAGGGATTTTATTTAATGAGTTCGCAACTAAATAAATTCAAATTTTGGGCTGTTTTATTGTATAGTAGTCCAGCTCCTGTTTCCATAATAACGGCTTAGATGGAGGGGGTGGGGGAGGGTGTAGAGAGAAGAAAATAAAAAACTCCAAATTTCTCAGTACGTATTTAAGATTCAACAATTGCTATATAACCATTTTTCTATATCACAAAAAGGTCTATTAACTATGTTCTATGACTTTTTACGACCCATGTATTGAACAGATATATCCTATATTACATTCAAATGAAAATCATTTAAATGAAGTGTGCCAAAACATTTTAGTTACATTATTTAATATGAAAAAGTGGGCTCAGGTTAGCCATGTGAGTTAATGCGTTGACCTTAATCTCACATGGTAAACCTAGAGTGGCGTGTGCGATTCTCGCCTGGGCAAAGGAATTTTTTAGTGACGAAATTCATTAAATAAAATCCTTAGTCGCACCCTGGCTACAAAAGGCTGGTAACCTGTAGATAACCCGTCCCGATTAGCCTTAGTTGCAAATAAATAATAATAATAATATTCCTCAGGTGAGAAAGAGCTAACCTTCAACACATTAAATCATATGGTTAACCTGATCCTTTTAACACAGTGTTTCACCAACGCATTTTTAATTATTAAATACTATTCGAGAAACCTTCACTATTCAGATTAAATTCAGTGTAGCAGACCTTAGATAGGTTCTTTAATTTTTCTAGGAGACAAACGTGCGTTCAGTTAAATGTCCATTTGGGAGCAGGGAACATAATTTTTTTAAAATTCATGATGGTATACGGAGAAAATAATTTTTTTCTGTAATCGCTGAATAATGGTAACATTACTAAACTGAAAAGAGTGAAGAAAGTGAAACATTTTGCAATAGAGTGAAGAAATTAATCACTTTCTTCTCAAGTGAATTGCCTTCTTAATTAGTAATAAGTATAAATTAAAAAATAATTTGAATTGGAAATTAAATGCTTTTAAATGTTTCTTAACATTGTAAGAATTTATTTTAACAAAATAAATTGAAATGTGAATGAATTATTGGTGGAAATAATCAATATATTTTAAAATTTAAATATAATAATAATTACCTTCCTTGTTTATAACTTGCACTTGTTTATAACTGCACTACTTCACAATCATCACTAGTTGTTTTATAACTATGCTTGTAACCATTCACAACCATGCTTATAACCTACCAACAACATACCATAATCTTCACAACATCCTAATTTTGTTCATATTCTGGTTAGATCTGATCATCTATTACACGATTACAGAAAAAAATTTAATATTACACTCGTGACGAATGTAGAATTTACAACTCTCGTGAAATTACCACACTCGCTTCGCTCGTGTGGGTAAACGTTTCACTCGAGTTGTAAAATGATCTACTTTCGTCACTTGTATAATAAATAACTATTTGCTGTCACTTCGATTATTTATTAGATGATTTCAGTTTTTCGCAAAAAAATAATAAAACTGATCAAATTTAGTGGAAGTATCTTGAGATAGAAAAAAAAAATTATATTGAGATGTAAAATGTTTTTTTTTTCTTCTTTCTATAAACTAAGTTTATGTAGAATCTTAACATATATGATTCCATAATAAAAACTATATCTGAACACTCCATATTGTATCACAATATTAGAAAGTGAAAAATGAAGACTTTTTCTGGTACTTCAATTTTGATATGATTTATTAACTAAATTTGGTTTCTATTACACGTTGTTCCTTATCATTTAACTAGTTGTAAAAAGGAAATGATAAAATTACAGGCTAAATTTGCCAGGTAGACAAATGTTTTTGAAAACACAATCCACCACTGTTTCAAACGATTTTGTACTACACAGCAACTCTACGGTGCCCGATTTTTTTTTTTTTGTAGGAAACCCTTGTCAATGACGTTTCACATTTTCTCTGATTGTTCATTACTTTCTGTTTAGTTACTTTTTATTTATTGTAGTAGCCCATAGTCAAGTTCAGTGTCACTGGAGACTATTATGATTGATTTCATCTTTTAAAAAGAAATTTTCAAATCTTAGAATATAGTCTATTGTTGAACGGTTCGAAGGTGATTTTTTTCCGGGAACCGTGCGTACAGTGTGAGCAAGCAAAAAACTTACAAAAACTAGTTTGCTCGATAAGGTATTAGTCTACAACTGGGATGTATAATCTCTTCTTTAGTTTCGATATCAGTACTCGATTATAAATTCATTCCAATCTGTCAGATACTCACCAGAGCTGCAAATGCTACCGAATAGTTGGAAAGTTTTATAACATTTTTATTTTTATAGTGTATAATTTCATTACTCCTGGTGACGTAAGGTTACGATGTGAAAGATCTTAATTTAGTTCCGTTGTAAAAATGGGCTCACTTAAAGGATTGTAGTCTTACCTTAAATGTAATTAGAGATAGGAGTGGTATCTAAATTGATTTTGTATGTTAACGTATCGGATGAAAGGTTGTTATTGCTAGTAATTTTGAAAAAAAGTAAAGGGAAAGAACGTTAAAGTTATCGTTTGGGTCAATAATAATGTTACCATTTTGTTGTATGGTGGGTATGAGTGCTGTGTATTTCTTGTGCTTCAGTGATCGTGTTAATTGTAGACAAAAAAAAATTATCTAGCCACCTTTATTATTGACTTTCACCATATACTGAGCCATGGCATTATTCCTTTTATATTATGTCAAAAAAAAGAAAAGCTTAGAATGGGTTCCTATTAAATAAATTAACTCATTTTCTTCTTTAACATTTATCTGGACCATTTATTTTTAAGGCAAAAAAGAGGGGTGGGGGTTTAGAGGGGAATTTCGAAAATCCCCTAGATATTTCCGATATTATAAGTCAGATCAAAAAATTGTTTATACTCAATCATTTTGCAAATGTAATTTCCTGAAATTCTTGCTCTGTACATATTTTCTGTATCATGAATGTTAACCGTTATATTTGGATTTTTCAGTTTTCGGCCTTCTGTAAATTCCCACTGATACTAATGCCATATTGACAATAAGCCGTTATATCATTATCCACTTTATTCAAAACTTAAATACCAAATATTGTTTTCGGTGAAAATTTTACTGCAGGAAGTGCAAGAAAATTTGTGATGACGACATCATTTAAGATTTAACATTCTGAGCTCGAAAATGTTTATTTAATCTATACTATTGTATATATTTAATAATTTCATTCGACCTTAAAGTTCTTCGTCGTTAATGGCTGAAATGAGACCAGGAATGGGAGGGGGGAGTTTGAGGGGCATTCGAAAATTAATGATATAACTTTTATTATGAGTCGTAATGAAAAATGTTATAGGATTAATCATGTCAAACTATTGGTGCCCTACGATTGTAGTTCTGCAAAATGTATTGCTGCTGAAATATTTAATTTCTTGTATTTTCTTGTTTTCAGCCTTCAGTAAACCCTCACTTTAATAACCATGCAGAAATTATGTAAGTATGTAAATGAATTGGTCATGCAACCAAACAGTTACATACTACTACACACAGACAGTCTAATGCTTTTAAACAAACTAGACAACATAAAAAGCCACGACGAACGTATAGAACAAATACGCCATAATATAACACAATTAAAAAACAGACTGACTTTCATTCACTTCAAATGGGTCAAAGCACACGCAGGAATTATGGGCAATGAAATAGTCGATATCCACGCCGATAGTGCCTCTAAAAGTAGCGAAGAGGTAATTTACAATAACATTACTCCAACTGTGTTAAAATCTTTACTGAGAGAAAAAAGTATGAATTTGTGGCAACAGAGATGGAATCAAACAGATAAAGGATCACATCAAAAATTATATATCCCAATTTTAAATACCAATATCCCACTATCCCAACATTCATTTTATCTGACACAAATGCTAACTGAACACGGAAATACAAATTCTACTTATACAGAGTCAAACTTTCTGGCTCAAATACTTGTAAATGCGACAATTACACTGAACAGACATTCACCCACCTGATTTATGAATGTAGACTGACTCAAGACATACGAAGACAGTTGGATTCCCGGATGGCCTATCAGTCCCGATATTTTATTTTCAAAACACATCAATTTATTAAAAGAAATAGCCTATGATATCCTTAAGCTGAGAGAGGAAAAGATAATATAAAATTAATATTATGTAATTTTTATTGTTAGTTAATTGTACTATATAATGTTTTTTGTTTTATTTTATCAAGTTTAACTTTATGATTTCATTTACATTTTAATATGTATATATATTATTATATAAAAAATAAAAAATTGTTAAAATTTTTGACAAAATGTACATATTATGCAAATATCCATGGGATGTACAGAAAAATAAAATCCCTCCACGTAGGGTTACGAAGTAGAGGAAATAAAAAAAAAATAAATAAATAAAAAAACTGTTTTAATCATCGGATTTTTTATTTAAATATTTAAAATTTTATGATGAGATGCGATCAATAATGTGTTAAACACGCAAGTGGGAAATCAGTTTCATTTACTCACCCCTTGCGTGACGGGCATTTTGCAAAAATTGCTAATTGGGAGGGATTATCGGCAGGTCAGCAACCTTTTCTAACCAGGGCAAGACTATAGATTTTATTTAATGAGTTCATCTCTAATAAATTCCTATTGGAATAAAAAAAAAAACTCGGGTCATTTTACCTTTTATCTAAACATGTGCGGTTAAAGCCAACAACTGGCATGGCTAACCTGTGTCCATGTTCAGATTTAAGGTCAGCAAATTATGTAAATCCTGTAAAGACTATGGATTTAATCTGTGTACTCGTCCAAATTTAATGGGTCTCCTCTGCAATGAAGATTGGAAAGTGAAAATTTCCTGTAAAAAGAACAGTTGTGTTGTTTTATTGACTCTCGTATCCTATGTACACTTATTTAGTCCCCTGGTGATAGATAAATGGGCGCGATTATGAATGGCATCTGAACTTAGACTGTTGTATCTTGGAATGCAACGAATAATCTTATTGGTCCATTCTGACTACTGCCTTTAATATACACTGAGACGCCCTCTAGATACCTTTTCACTCAAGAGAAAATGCTTGAAATAAAAAATATGACCATGTATGGGACGTTCTTACCTCTGGGGAAAGGAATGGGTTTTCTGTACATCAATTGCATGCCTTTGTAAGCCATTTAAGTTCCATTGGTTTGCGGAGGTATATATAAGTAAAAGAAAAATAACTAATACTTATAAATGAAACTGATATCCATTTATGATATATGAATGTGGAACTGAATTACTTGGAAATGCATTAGTTAGTTTAATAAGCATTTCAGCAAATTTTCCTTAAGGGAAATGATGATGATGTAATTTATGTCTATAATATATTGTTACGTTTATTACTAAATCAGTAATAAACGTTTTTTATTTGAGCTCTTTTTTATTGTATTGCAAAATTAAACACACACGAGCTTCAGAGTTTTAGCACTGCACAATTTATTTAACAATGCACTATACACTTGGTTAATTATTCTTAATTACTACTCACAGTATGCACTGATAGCGTCACTGTTCTTCAGATTACACAGTCCAATAATTCACTCACGGCCACTGAAGTTCACAAAAAGACGGCTCTGCACTGTCCTTTACTTCGAGATGTTTACGGCACTGCACTGTCATAAACACGGCACTATACTGTTCTTTACAGAGTCACGGCAAAACAATGTTCTTCACATAAAACACTTTACCGCACTGCACTAAGTAGCACTGTTGCACGGAACGCACTGTTGATCACTTGAAGAGAACTGAGAACAAAAACTGACTGACTGTCGGGCGAGTTGTACACTCTAATATAGAGGAGTGGTAACATCAGAGGAAATTGTCTGGAAGGTACTGGACTCTTACGCTGGAACGATCCCGGCTCCGCTAGACACTTCAGGCGCCAATGGTCCTTCCTCGGTCGGCTCCTTTCATCTCCTCGTACTTCCTAAACACGCAACGTACTTCCTATCTTTGTGTAATTCTTCATGTATTTAATTTTCGCAACACTATGATACCAATTTATTTTCTTATCAGACCCTGTGCATCACTTCCAAGAACTTCAGATTTCCTACTTTTCGTGGATAGACTTATAGCAGTTCAGTATAGTTCTGAAGAAAATACCGATAGAGATGTACGATTCAAGTCATTCGACTGGCTGCCAACTTTTGGAATCCTGGGACACTGGGTTTCACAATCCTTTGCCAGAGAACGGTGACGATGACGCACGATCTGCGAGTAATGATGGACTAATTGGTAATTATTATACACAAACAGGTAATGTGTTAACTCATCAAGGGCAATGCCAGGGAAGTGGTTGGGAAAAAGAGGTTAGAGAAACCCATACCTTGACGACAAAATGACGGTTTTTGTGCAAATGTCAACTGAATGACAATGAAAAGCAATTTTTTTTTGCCAGGTTATTGTTTACATAAACAGGTATTGGATTAGAATGAGAACAAAAAGAATTGGGGGTCCATTTTTTTCGTGGATTTTAGCCCCAATAAAAGAAAACAGGTTGATCCAGTACCTTCAGCATAGGAATATCTCACTTTGCACCTGATCAAATGTGCAATGGCAAGAAGGAGCACCGCAGCCAATTGGGGAATGGGTTCGTTTGTCTCGTGTACAAGACGTTTTAAGATTTAATTTGCTGATCAGTTCGTCAACCTCACGGAAAGAAATACGTGTAAGAAATTCAGTCGAAACTTTATATCTCATTTTTGAAAAATGTGTAAACTGACGTACAGAATATTTAAAAGTTTCATTTTAACAAATAATGTATTTTTGTAAAACTTTTTGATACACGCATGACTGAATTTTTGATAAATGTTTTTACGTTAATTACAAAACTAATAAACATTGAATATTTGGGTTCTTTTGGATTGCAAGATTAAGCATACAAACTTAGGCGGTTTTGGCAGATTTCCCTTAAGGGAAATCAGCTATTGAGGTTGTACTCATGACGGAATTTTCGAAATTTTTCTTCAAATGTCCATCGATCCTACCTAGTAGATGACGAAAATGAGGTCCGTTCAAAACTGTGTATATATATATATATATTTGTCTGTTACCACTCTAGCGGTCGCAATTTTTGTTTGACCGTTACCAAACTCGATATTTAGTCGTTTTATGTAAAGAGAAAGATCAAGTTCGTTAACGGCTGAAATCGGACCAGTGGGAGGGGTGGTTTAGAGGGGAGGATTTTTGAAAATTCGAAATATCTCCGTTACTATACGTCGGATGGAAAAATTGTATAGAATCAATCGTATTGCAAATTAAATTTACTATAAATATTGTTATATACATTTATTCTCTATCTTGAATATTAACTGAGATATTTCCATTTTTATTAAATCTAGGCGCCTAACGGACGGGTGACTTTCCCGCCAAAAGCTAGTTCGGCTGTTTCCTTAACTGCTCGACTCTCGTGAAATTTCTTTATTGTAAAACTTCACATGGGAAATCTGCTTACTTTACGCAGCCTCTGCGTGACGGACTTTTATCACTACAAAATTGATTTGACGGGGGTTTTAAATTTGAGGGACATTGGATCATTAAAAATATCTCTTCTATTACGAGTCTGATCGAAAAATAGTTTACAACCAATCTTGTTTAACTGCTTAAACCTTACAGTTGTTGTTATACACATTTTTGTGTGAGTTATTCGTACTTTCTTTTGTCCAGTTTTGCGCAAAACTACACTAATACTTACCGAATTAAGGCTTAGAAATATAAAATATATGGAGAGATGAGATGACAAGCTTGTCATTCCAGCGCTTGGGAAATCTGCTTTAAGTAGTTTAGTTTAAGTAGTCTCTTCGTGATGATGTTGAATGTAGTCGAATCGTCAGCTCCTAAAGCACTTGCCACGTGGACTCAAATACAGTAACTACTACGTTCAGGTTTGACATTAATACATTTATAGTATGAGTTCAGGCAATTTTATTGCAAAGAAGGCACGTTGGGAAGGAAACAGGGAGGGGTGGGAGTAGAAATGTTGGCAATAGGTCTAGTATATAAATTCGGTGTTAGCTTTATTTATTTAGATTCATTTACTACTACACAGTGTATAATGATTTAAAAATAATAATAATAAACGTGCAGATATATTTTGAAAATATATTTGAAGACATTCTTTTAAAAGTCAATTACCCCCTTGACCATTTCGTGGTATTATGTGTGGCCATTATCTTAAACATAGTTATAATAGATGGGAACTGATGAAAAGAATGTCTGCTTCAATGGTGTCGTCTCGTCTTCTTGGAATAAGATTGAATAGACAGATCATATCTTGTTCTTTAGTTGTTAACACTCTCAGCATCTAACATTATAGCTCTCATATAATATATCATTAGGGCTGTTAATGTATATTTGACAGATTTCTCGAAACTAATACCGGCCTGATATCGCGTGTTGAGGAAGTACGGAGAAAGTGAGAGGGAGACGTGGGATATTTATGAGAAGGAAGAAACGTCTTTTAGCAGATTTCCCTTGAGAAAAATCAGCTATTGAGGTCGGACTCATGATGCGAGTTTCGAAAAAAAATTTCAAATGTTCATCGATCATACCCAGGAGATGACTAAAATGAGGTCCGTTCAAAATTATAAATATATACAGTCATATATATATAATTGTGCTGATGTTTTTGACCAGGTTGTATTTATATATGGTGTGTTATTCTTCTCGGAGTTTTGGTCAATGTTGGTGAAATAAATCTTAGTTTATGCCGATATTTCGAGAATCTTTATTTTCTCTTCTTCAGGGCTGTAACATTACATGTACTACATTATAATATTGCACTTTGTTATTACATATTATTGTAAAAGGGTGTTTTTTTCTTATTATTACTTACCAAGACTAAATAATCTATAAACTATTATACATTCTTATTGCACTATGACTAGGGTTATAGTAACCTTCCCTGTTTTGTTTACACAGCAGGGTCACAGCCTTTTGTATGTTTTATATATTTATAGTATAGTTATTGCTATGCACTATTACAATTATTGCTACGTTTTATTAAATCTATGTTATTGCCTCTTACCACTATGTTATTGCAACTTATATTATTTTACAATAGTTATTGCTATGTACTATTACAATCATTGTCAAGTTATTTTAAATTATAATTATTGTTGTGTTGCGTTAAAGTTATTCCTATGTTGCATCTATGTTGCTATTTTTATTCTTATATTTATTATGTTATAACAACCATTTCTGTGTGTTACTGCAATCATTGTTATGCCTATATTAAAGCTATTCTTATGTTGCACTATTATTATTCTATTATGTATTATTATTCTATTATGTTACAGTTATTAATGCTGTTTGTAGTTATATTTTTATTAGAGCCACCTTCTTGTTGTATTAGATCTATTAAGTTATAATGTTATAATATGTTACAGCTGTTATAGTGTTATATATATATATACATTTGTAATAATAATGATATGGGTATTATATATAATGTGGTGTTATGGGAGGGGAGTAATTTTACAGCCCTGAAGAAGAGAAAATAAAGATTCACGAAATATCGGCGTAAACTACATAACTAACATTGACCAAAACTCCGAGAAGAATAACACACCCTATATATATATATATATATATATATATATATATATATATATATATATAATTTGTCAACATTTGACAAGTTGTGGGCCAAGCTTTAGTGTACAAATACGTTCGCGGGCCGCTTTTAAAAGTAGCGTATTTTAAAGTAGTGTTCATAATTTTTAACGATAGATATCAGACATAAAATTATACGAAATCTAATTATAATACAATTTATTAAAATAACAAATTGAAATGAAAAAATAGGTACAACATAATAATTAAATCGTAAAATTTGGAACTATTACAAACAACGAAAGTTAAATAGCGACACTGAAATCAATGACCTTGATTTGAGGAGCTAATCCATCAATATTTGGATTAATTCCACTGATGCAAAGACGAAAAGAATTTTCCAAGTGATCCTCAGTCAGTCTTGTACGATGTTTTGATTTGTTAATCTTCATCATTGAAGAGAACTGTTCGCATTTATAAGTTCTTTGAAACCCACAAATCTCTCCCCATCTTCTTCATTTGGAGAAAGCAGTGTAATATTTTTGTTTAATTGGGTTTTTTTCAAAATGTCTCTCGGGACGGATCAAATCTTGCAGCTGGACGGTTGTTTAAATTAACCCCAAATTCGATTTGTTCTGACGCTGTTCAACAATTAGCTACGGCTCAACAAGAAGATAGTTGCCTTGATCTTTAAACGGCTTGGAAAGTTACAAGGTTTTTGTATAATACGATACCTACAGTAATATTGGTATCGTAAAAAAAAAAATTGGCTGATGTATGTTTCGAGTTTGTCTTGGCAAGTGCTAAAATTGCTTTCCACTAATCTGTAATTGTTTGAATAAATGCAAATGTCCGTCACGCAGGGGCTGCGTAAACTAAGCAGATTTCCCACGTGATGATTTACAATAGAGAAATCTGCCTGTAACGAATCTCTAAACCAATTCACGAGGGACGGACAGTTACGGAAACGGCCGAACTAGCTTTCCCGAATACAGCCGACTTCTGCCGACCACACACACACAATACAAATGTAAATATCTGGGTTAATATTCAAGACAGAGAATAAATGTATTCAAGAATACTTATAGTAAATTTAATTTGCAATAAGATCGAGTCTTTACAACTTTTTGATCCGAAGCATAATAACGGAGCCCGATTTCAGCCATTACCGAACTTGATTTTTTTTATACATAAAACGATTAAATACCAAATATGGTAACGTTCAAACAAAAATTGCGACCGCTAGAGCGTTAACAGTTATATATAAATATGTATATATATATATATATATATATATATATATATATATATATATATATATAGCTAAGGTACCCGGCTTCGCTCGGGAAATCATAAGAGGGTATTTTGGTTTATATTTTTGGCAATGCTTCAATGTGTACAACTACACTTCCCGTCTGGGGGTATAGTTTTCCCTTTCGGTATACGAAAAAAAAAGTATATAACAATAGCAACTCTAAATAAAAAAATAAATAACTTTTGTTTTGTGCATATTTACCGAAAAATCAATGCGAAAAGAAATATTGCTATTTTTAATTTCTGGCTACTCTTATAACACCCAACCCTGTTCGTCTGAGAGAATATTACCATAGCCTAAAGTTTAAGTTGGGTTAGTAGTAATATACATAACAAATTTCATAAAATTCGGTTCAGCCGTTTATGCGTGAAAAGGTTACAAACAAAGAAACAAACAAACAGACACCAAAGAAAGAAAATACATTTATGGTGCCTATGGCATGTGAAACGAAAACTTATCGTGAAATTTCGTGAAAAAAATCAATGTACAGACAGAGGTTACAATTTTATATATAATTTTGAACAGACCTCATTTTTGTCATGTCCTGGGTAGGATCGATGGACATATGAAGAAATTTTTCGAAAATCGCGCCATGAGTACGACCTCAATAGCCGATTTCCCTCAAGGGAAATACGCTAAAAACATAAGCGCGCACACACTTAAACATGCGCATATTGCTTGTCATTTTTCTATTAGTGTAAGTATGAACAAACAGTTCTCATATCTAATTCCATTCTGGGAAAAATCTGAGCGTTTCAGAGGAACTTGTTATAAGCAGGCTGTATGGGACTCATACTGGAGGGAATAAATACACAGTGCTGTTGGCAGAACTGGCGGGATGACTGGCTAGAGAAAATTATCCCCACAGTATAGATATCATGAGTGACGGGATAACTGTGAATCTGAAGCGAATCCCTGCGAACTGTAGGATTAACTGTTGATAAAACCGCTTGTTAATCCTTGCTCCGAGTCATTGTTAAATAATATCTTCCTCTCTCTCCAGTTTGTCCGGTTAAGCGAGCGTTTTCTTGCGTAAGGAGCAAGCGTTTCATATAGAAGGATAATTATAAATGCATACCACCGGACAATTATATGGCGTCTAGTGGTTTGCGAAACACACTCAAGGTCGGTTGCTCTCTGCTCTTTTTTATTTTTATTTTATTCGTGTCTTTTTTCCTTTTTTATTATTTTTTTTTTTTAAATGCGCGAAGTTTCTCTCCTTGAGCCCGGCCGATGAGGTTCTTTTTTTCATTCAGTTGATTCCTTTGCCGCCGCAAACGATGGCTTCAGTGTCACATGCACAGCTGTTTGCAAAACGTCTCCAGGAGCGGCTTGTGATCTGAATTTATTTCAAACCGGTCCACACGTCCTTCAAATCAATGTTTTCAGGGAAGAATAAATAAACTGCTCAATTTACTAATTTTTAGTATACGATTTATACCAGCTCCTTCCTCTTGAAGCTGTTACTAAACGAAGAATATTGGTTAGGAAATATGTTGTTTCATTAAACTCATGTGTTTTTCATGCCATGGTTCCAAATTATTATTTTTTTTCTGAGCAATAAAAAATAACGAGACACTTTATTATTATTATTATTTATTAACGTCCACTTTTGGCAACTTAGGCTAATTGGGACGGGTGGTTACCACCCTTTTCTAGCCAGGGTGGGATTTTAGGACGTTATTTAATGAATTTCGTAACTAAATGATTTCCTTTGCCCAGGCAAGAATCGAACTCGCCACTCTAGGTTTACCATGTGAGATAAAGGCGAGACACTTTAAGAAATTTTTCTCTAATCTCATATGGTAAACCTAGAGTGTCGAGTCGATCTCGCCTGGGCAAAAGAAATAATTTAGTGACGGAAATCATTAAATAACGTCCTGTCCCACCCTGGCTAGAAAAAGGTGGTAACCCTTCCCAATTAGTCCAGTAGATAACCCGTCCCAATTAGCCTTAGTCGCAAAAAGTTAATAAATAATAATAATAATATCTTATTTTTCTCATAAACAAAATGTAATACATAGGAAAAAAATGATATTCAACCATAACCACGAGATGTGTGCACTCACAACACTTAAAACTTGAAAACAATTTATTTTATATTAAACATTAACATTTCTGGTGAGAATCACATGGTACGTTATCAATTATATGAATTCGACAGAAATAATAGAAATTAAACCACATTAGCATAAATTTCTCTTTTAAATTTACACCTTACCTCTGCTTTTATTTATTTATTTTTTTGTTTTCGGCCTTAATATTCAAAGGCAGCCTGTACAAAGATGTTGTCAATGAACGGTTGAGAGTAACCCTCCTCCAAAAAATAAATAACTCCTAATGCTGCTTTAGTTTTCGTTTTCCTTCTTATTATCATTTCACTTCCTGACGATGAATCTTTTATATTATTATCTACATTGGGTAAAAAGCTCATTTTCCTTGTGCGATAAATATTTTTTTATGAGAAAGGGCATCATTTTTGATACTTAGAAGGGGTGGGGAAGATGAGTCTGATCTTTCTGTTAAATTTTCTTGCATTCTACTCCAATTTAAATATATTACTATTACTAATTGGAGATTGCATTGAAATACGTTGGAAGATACATCAATCTATTTCAAAACGGATCAAAGAGATTTAAGTTTGTTAATTAGTTCTGCTATAGAGCCAAACCAGTCCATAATGTTCAGTATAAAGTGGAGTAAAAATTACGAATATGACTGAATGGAATTCTTAAGTATAGTTTATATATGACTAAGTCGAATGCTTAGCCATAGTTTACGATAATGAATGTATGGAATACTTGAACATAATTTATAAATATGATTAGTTGGAATACTTGAGCATAGCTTACGAATATGATAATCGGAAATTCTTGAGCATAGTTTATATATAACTATGTCGAATATTTAGCCAAAGTTTACGAATATGACTTTATGGAATTCTTGATCATAGTTTATAAATACGATTAGTTTACGAATATATGGAATTATTGAACATATTTTATATATGAGTAATTGGAATACTGGAACATGGATTATAAATACTGAGTCTATTGTACAAATATGACTAGTTGGAATGTAGTTATAACTTGTAATTGCTAATTACAATTTTTCCCAATTCTGGTATATGAAATACTTCAACATACTTAATGGAGAAGACTACTTGAAATGATTCACCATAATTTACAAATATGACTAGTTGGAATGTAGTTATAACTTGTAATTGTAATTACCCTTTTTATTGATTTTGAAATACTTGACCCCTTTGTTTGCGAATATATGGAATTCTTGAGCATAGTTTATATATGACTATGTGGAATTCTTGACCATAGTTCGATAATGAGTGTATGGAATACTGGAACATAGTTTATATATATGACTAGTTGGAATGCTTCGCCATAGTTTACGAATATGACTGAATTGGAATGTAGTTATAACTTGTAATAGTTAATTACAATTTTAGCCAATTTAGTATATGAAATACAACATACTTAATGGAATACTGAAACATAATTTATAAATATGATTAGTTTACGAATATATGGAATTATTGAGCATATTTTATATAAGACTAATTGGAATGCTTGACCATAGTTTAGGAATATGAGTATATGGAATACTTGAGCCTAGTTTATAAATATGACTAGTTGGAATGTAGTTATAACTTGTAATTGTAATTACAATTTTTCCCAACTCTGGTATATGAAATACTTGAACTTACTTTACGAATATGACTACTTGGAATGATTCACCATAATTTACAAATATGAGTATAAGGCATACTTAAACGTAGTTTACGAATACCATTATGTAGACAACTAGTTTATAAATATGGTTGCATGGAATGCATTAGTTTATTAATGTGATTGTGGGGAATGCTTAAACATAGTAGCAAATCCACATCTAAATTTTTGTCATAGAGCTGAGGTAGTCTAACCTTATTATTGCGGTCTTTTTGCTGACAACGGTCTCTTAAAAATATACTATCAAAATTTGTTTATAATAACAATATTATTCTTACTTGGAGAAGGAAAAGACGTCCAATTCTTCAAAAATTCTTATTTCAGCGCTAAGCGCTTTCGAAGACCATTGTCTCCATCATCAGAGTGTCATACTTGAGATTTTTCTGAACGTGCTGTCTCCGATTGTGTGGTATGTTGACACTCCAACTGAAACCCTACCAGCAATACTGTTTCACAGCAGTGTTGTTGGAAGTGAAGAATATTGTGTACTTGGAGAGAGAAAAAGACGTCCAATTCTTCACAAGTTTTTATTTCAGCACTAAGCGCTTCCGAAGACCATTGTCTCCATCATCAGAGTGTCATACTTGAGATTTTTCTGAACGTGCTGTCTCCGATTATGTGGTATGTTGGCACTCTAACTAAACCCTGACCAGCAATACTGTTTCACAGCAGTGTTGTTGGAAGTGAAGTATATTGTGTACTTGGAGATAGAAAAAGACGTCCAATTCTTCACAAGTTTTTATTTCAGCGCTAAGCGCTTTCGAAGACCATTTGTGTCCATCATCAGAGTGTCATATTTGAGATTTTTCTGAACGTGCTGTCTCCTTGTGTGGTATGTTGACACTCCAACTGAACAAATACTGTTTCACAACACTGCTGTGAAGAAGAATATTGTGTACTTGGAGAGAGAAAAAGACGTCCAATTCTTCACAAATTTTTATTTCAGCGCTAAGGGCTTTCGAAGACCATTGTGTCCATCATCAGAGTGTCATATTTGAGATTTTTCTGAACGTGCTGTCTCCGATTGTGTGGTATGTTGACACTCCAACTGAAATCCTACCAGCAATACTGTTTCACAGCAGTGTTTTTGGAAGTGAAGAATATTGTGTACTTGGAGAGAGAAAAATTTTTGGACTGAATTGACCAATCCCACTCATCACTCTAACCTCTTTGTCTTATTGCTGTTCTAATATTACTAACTTGCCTTTATCCAAAATTGGCAATGAGAGGTCATAAGACGATTTTGTTTCCATTGGTTTTAAACATTTTCAAAGTGTTCAACAATTGAATAAACCGTTATGTTTAGTACTAAGTTCACATTACAATATATTTGTTGTCCGTTAATCTCCACTATGGCAGAATATGCATTTGTATAAATCAGAAAGTAATATTGTGGGAAAGCTTCTTTATGGAAGCCCACGACAAATGATGTATTTCCCATTAACGTGAATTATTAATAAGGAATCCTATCTTGTATTTGTGACCAATCGTGTAAAAACGGACTTTATTTTGCAACGTTCAACCTAATAAAATGCAGTTTTGCAACCTTTTAATCTGCTGCTCGCGGAATCCACGTTTTCTAAGTACTTCCTAGCATATTTGCACACATCTGTGTTCCTATAAAGTTCACAGATTTTCCTGACTATCAGTCACCGTAATCTTAGGGATTTGAATAGTAAATGCATTTCTTAAAGAAAACTTCCGTAATGTCATAATCTATGAGTTATCTTCCTTTATTTATTGGTCACATGAGAAGCAAATATGAGGGGACGATTATTAATTACTTATTGACGATTATTGTTTCCTATTTTAAAGATCCTAGGATCCCATCAAAATGTTTAGAAAATCATGGCTTCTACAATACTAGTTATACTTTTGGGAAGCGATAACTGAAGACTCTGTGTCTTAGAAGTGGTTTGTGGTCTTTGGCCGAAATTTTGTGTTCGGTCAAATCCAAAGGTAGATTTTTTAACCGTCATAAAACATGGGTATCACTTTGAAAATGTTTAAAACCAAAGGAAACAAAAGTGTTTTATGACTTATCATTGCCAATTTTGGATAAAGGCAAGTTAATAATATTAGAACAGCAATAACACAAAGAGGTTAGAGTGATCAGGAGGGTTGGTCAATTAAGACCAATAATTTTATCTAATATGTACATCTATATTTTCATGTAAATATCCAGTTCCGGAAAATCCGTCAAACATCAATGTTGAAAACCAAGAATAATATTGTTATTATGAACAAATTTTTGTAGTATACTTTTAAGAGACCGTTGTCTGCAACAAGACCGCAATAATAAGGTTAGAGTATGTGCTTTTCCACTACCTTAATCACCTCTACAACAAGAATTTAGACGTGGATTTGGTTGTATGTTTTAGCATTCCCCATAATCACATTAATAAACTAAATTATTCCATGCAGCTATATTTATAAAATAGTTGTCTGCATAATCATATTTGTAAACTGCGTTTACGTATGCCTCATACTCATCGTAGGCTATGGTCAAATGGTTTAAATGAAATTGGTTTCCGTTTAAAATATAAAGATTGGATAAACTTATGAGGTAGAAAGTATGAACTATCATTTTTTGTTGAAGTCTCTACCCCAAAGTTTTTTGAACAATAAATATAACACTGTAAATTTCTCAATACTTATTAACGACAAGACGATGCTATATTTACACGACTACAAATTGGACATACAATACTGACTTATTCATATTTGCTAGAAAGAAAAACAATTCCAATTTTTCAGACTTGCGATGTTCACTTAACAGTCAAACATATAACTACTGAATGCCATTAACCTGATGACTTACAAATACCATACGACTTACATGAATTACTGACAAAGGGTAGTTTCTTTTTACATCTACTACTATGCTACATTTTATTTCCTTTTATCTTAAAAATTCTAGTTTGTTTTTTTTTAAATAAATATTATTTATTAGCGTCCACTTTCTGCAACTAAGGCTAATTGGGCGGGTTATCTACAGGTTACCACCCTTTTCTAACTAAGGTGGCCCTAATGATTTTATTTAATGAATTCCGCCACTAAGTAAATTCCTCTGCCCAGGCGGGAATCGACCTCGCCACTCTAGGTTTTTTTTTTAAAAAACAAATATATTTGAACGCTTTTAGGTGGAATTCTTGAATAATTCATTATTTTAATTAGTACACACAAAGTATATGATATTATTGATTTTTCCTTTCTATCAAATTTATTCCTTACAATTTAAAAATAATCAACTACTTATTTATTTAAGATCTTATTTATTAACTTAATATTTTAATTTTTTCTAGTAGTTGTTCATTTCTATTTTTCGGTTCCTACTTTTTTGTTTCATATTCAATCAAATATTAATACTTTTTTGCTCTTAGATCTAATCGTTTCCCTGAAGTTATTATTCAATTTGTTTTCTTGTTACTGTTGATGAGGTGTTTTCTTATTTTCAATCATGTATTACATATTTATTATTGCAGTTGATTTTTTTTTTTTGATAATTTTTGTTTTTTTACTGTTATTGTTAATGTTGTATTTTTTTATCCGAGCAATATTGCCATTTAGGGACTACTCCAAAATAAATAAAAATCATTACCTATTAGAGCAGTAGAACATATCAACAAAAACTGTTTCTTTAATATAGAGAGTTCGGCAAATTCCCAGACAACTTTTTGATCAAATACATAAAATAAATAGAATTGTGATTTACGGTTTTTATTGATGGACATCGGAATGCGATATATTTTACTAGTATTTCATCACAGCATAAAACTTAATTTAGCTATGTCTGAAATGTTAAGCATAACACAGTTCTATTAAAGAGTTTTCTACTAGATATTAGTGTATAGAGATTAAGTGAAAATTTCTTAAGTACAGTGGTTTGCTAAAAAGTGCGCCTTTTTTGAAAAAAATAATAATAAAACGAATGAAATATTTTGATATTGCGTAAATATTTTGAATAAGTACGTCATTATATCGCAACGCGTATTTCCTTGAAATCCTTGATATGAAGCGTTCTGACTATTTGAGATAAGTTAGTTATTATACAATGCACTAAATAGACAAATTTGATTAGGAATCACATTATGTAACGATGAGATAAGAAACGTCATCATATGCGCAAATTCTTATCTCGCAAAATCTCTGTAAAAGCTCAGTTTCATCATACTATCTCGTGTGATCTTTCAAGTGGCAAGAGATCTCGGTAAACGTTTTTCAGAAATTCCATCAATACACAAAACAAATTCAAGTAACTATTTTATCGTGCATGGTTTGTTCGAAGAGGGGGTGGGATATTGGAAAAGAATTTTGAATTACCGCAGTGCCTATTAAAAAAGGGTTTACTTACTTTTTTTGTGTGAATGTCGTAGTCTTTTGAAGATGTTTGAGAATTACGTTGGTGAGGCTACCTGCGCCAAGATTCAGTCAAGGAAATGTTGAGGCAATTCTTTTACTTCCAAACTCTGGGAAATTTTTCTGTACTCTTCCTTATTATTCACATAAGGGAAATAATTTTCCCGTGATTTACTCATGTCACAATCACATAATATTTCTTCAAATGTCCTCCGAGCCTAGTTATTAGATGACGAAAATACGAAAAATTATATATTTAACCATAACATAATTGTCGTTTTATCGTTTACAATCCCGTTAGTTAACCGTTTTATCTAGAACTATAGACGAGGAGTGGAGATATGGAGGGAGTAAATTAGTTACCTTTAGTGAACACATACTACATCTCATGTGATTTTCATATAAACTTACCGTATCAATAAATATATCATATATAGAATAGAATAGAATATATATTTATTTGTTTAATATTTACATATTGTACAAATTAAATAACAAATCTATCTTTTTAAATAAATAATTAAATCCAAGTTTTTGAGATCAACAATAATATGACAATAAAGAAAAACAAAAAAAGGCAATATAGTGTAAATAGTAAAATATAGTACATAAAAGATAACTAAAAGTATTCTATAACCCCTTTTCCGTCTTAATATAACATTTAACTGGAGTGTGGTCCATCAGCACTTATAGATTCCAGAGTATTGCATGCTGACGTGATGAAGCAGTAAATCTTGTGTAGTTTTTCGAGTCTGTAGATACTAAGTGTCTCTTCAATTTTATGCACATTACTGACTGCTGAGGAAAGTGTTTGTAGATATTTATTTCTGTCTTCGATGAGCTTCTCACAGTAGAGAAGTATATCTGACAGGCTATTAGGGATGAACTGATTACAAAAAGTGCAAGGTTCTTGAGCTTTGAATGAGAAAGTTTAGTTTCGTGATTGAAGTTTGGTGAATTCTGAGCTTGATACTCCCAATTGGCTAACAGATCTTAGATTTTTTATGTTTGTCTTAAATGTCAGGTAGTTCTCCGGTCTGGATATATTAAAGATGGATATAGTTCTGTAGATGGGGTTAATATTGGAATTTGTAGCTCGGAATAAATATATCATGTCTAGTATAAATTTCAAGTCCCTTTAATATAGGATCCTCATTACAAGAGAAATGGGCAATAGCATGTGGCATGACGTCACGAGTTAGTCATTGCGTGTAACATATAATCACAAAACAAGATACAAGAATATGCTTCAAACACATAGCCTCACACATAAATATTTTAAGAAAAGCGTATTATTTTCAGGAGAAAAACGCTCTCCACGAGTATGTATGAAATCTATGTAAAAAAAAAAATTCAAGAACTTCGTGTATGAAGGATGTTTTCCTACACAAGATGATTACTATAAAATATTTTCAATTATTAAATGGCAAACAGCTGGAAACTGGACAAAGGAATTTATTTAGTGAGGGAGTTCATTAAATAAAATTCTGAGTGCCACCCTAGCTAGAAAAGATTGGTACCTGTAGATAACCCGTCCAAATTAGCCTGAGTTTCAAAAAGGGGACGTTAATAAATAATTTAATTTTTAATTATGAAATAAAACAACGAAATATTTTTCATAAATATTGGTTTAAAATAATTTGTGATTAGGTATATTGCCTCTATTAGGTGGGACATGTTTCTCATCATTCATAACGCTTGTCATGCATAGGCTATTGCTTTTAATAAATTAAGGCGTTTTTAAATAAAATATCGGGACTGATAGGCCATCCGGGAATATGAGTTTCTAACTGTCTTCGTATGTCTTGAGTCAGTCTACATTCATAAATCAGGTGGGTGAATGTCTGTTCAGTGTAACTGTTGCATTTAGAAGTATTTGAGTCAGTAAGTTTGTATCTGTATAAGTAAGAGTTATACTTAATTTTTAGCAGATCAGCTATTAAGGTCGTACTCATGACGCGAGTTTCGAAAAATGTCTTCAAATGTCCATCGATCCTACCCAGGAGATGACGAAAATGAGGTCCGTTCAAAATTATATATATATATATATATATATATATATATATATATATATATATATATATATATATGTCTGTTAACGCTCTAGCGGTCGCAATTTTCGTTTGATCATTACCAAACTCGATATATTAAACGTTTCATGTGAAAATAAAGATCAAGTTCGTTAATGGCTGAAATCGGACCAGTGGGAGGGGGGGTTTAGAGGGGAGGATTTTCGAAAATTCGATATATCTCCGTTACTATACGTCGGATCGAACAATTATATAGAATCAATCTTATTGAAAATTTAGTTTACTATAAACAGTGTTATATACATTTATTCCGTATCTTGAATACTAACCGAGATATTTGCATTTTTCTGTTTTCCGCTTCTGAGATGAGATCGGCTAACTTCGGGTCTAGTCGTGAGTTTCCGTCGAGCTAGTTCGGGCCGTTTTCATAACTGTTCGGCTCTCTATTCTGAAATTTCTCTATTGTATAACTTCACGTGGGAAATCTGCTTGTTTACGCAGCCCCTGCGGGACGGACTTTTATTTATACTACTCATCTTATTTTAGAAATACAGAATGAGATCAGCACAGTGTCATACCAGCACGTGGGAAATCTGCTTAGTTTACGCAGTCCCTGCGTGACGGACTTTTATTTCATCATTGTCTAACTCAATATTGAAGTTTTTCATGTTAAACGGCTGAAGTCGGAGGAGAGGGAGGGCGAGGAAAGATAATTTGAAATATCACTGTTATTCAAGTCGAAGAATATATCACGAAGCGTTTTGTAAATTTTATTTCCTACTATTGTTATTTTGTAAATTTCTTCTCTAAACGAGGTATTCTGATTTTTTTTTTAGTTTTCAGACTTCTCTAAACTACCAGCGCCAGTAACACAACAGAGTTATAGCACCGAAAACACTTAGCATCTCATTTACAGCTTAAATGCCAGGCTGTGTTAATATAAGAGCCTTATTACAGGAAAAAAATGGTGGTTTCAGATCAATAGGTTGTCCATCGCCATATCATTTTACAACTAAGACTAATTCGCGAATTGGTCAACACAACTTGTTTAAAAAAATAAAAAAAAAAATGTTGAAATCACGAGATTTGTCCTAGAATCATTTATGTGTGTACCTACGCTTACCATCTTGAATATACGTCTTATCATCGTAATAAAAATGTTTTGTACATCTCTTATCGAGTTAGTATAAGAGGAAAGGTAATCGCATTAATTGAGTACTGGTTAGCTTTGCCAACAGATAAGGTAAATCTGTCAGAGCGTTTCAACATGTGCCTCTTTAATGTTAAGTAATGAGTTTATAATTACCCTTTTCCTCGTCATTTGAATACAGCATTGGTATCATGGCTCAAGAGCTGTTTAAATGGAGGCTTGCACTTAACATGTCGTTAAATAGTTTCATTCGTTTATTAATAGAAAGTATCTCTATTTGAAGTTCCGTATCCTACGCACCATGAATGTAAAAATTGATTATGGTTGGCAAAGTTTTAATACGGATAACCCCTTTTAATACGGGGTTTTAAAACCCCTGCGACATTTTTTAAGGTAGAATTTGATCCAGACGTAGTTAGTTTAGCGTCAAAACGTTCATTTAGTTTCCATTGACAAACATAAGGGAAATTATTTAGTCAGTTTATCAATAATTAAAATTCCCCACATTTGGAAAGTTGTAGCAATGGGGAATTCAATATGCTTAGTTTACGCAGCCTCTGTGCGATGGACTTTTATTTCATCATTACCTAATTCAATATTTAAGTTTTTCATGTAAGCTGAAGTCAGAGGAGAGGGAGTGCTGGAAAAGATAATTTGAAATATCACTGTTATTTGAGTCGAATAATTATCATGAAGAATTTTGTAAATTTAATTTCCTGTTACTGTTATTTTGTATTGAATTTATTATGCTCATAAAGAACAGAGCAAAATACCTACCTTTGGCGAAATTTGATGGTGACTAGTTCGTTTTCTCGAAATTTTGACAACTGTGAACAATGTAAAAATGCCCAGTACATTGTCACGTTTTACCAATCTTTCATTTTTTTTTTAAAATCTGTCGTTAACTAAACAATTTTTCCCACATGTTGGAATGAAACATTACTGATCTTATATAAGCATATATTCTCTATTTCCAAAAAAAAAAAATAAAAAAAAAATAATCGTATCAATAAAATCATAATTGATGAGATCCTCACACTAACTATTTGCATGTATCTCACATAATAAAGGTCCGTTGACAACTATATTTGGTATTTATGCTTGGTATAAGATGTTTTATGATAAATTCTCTTATTTTTAAATTGCGATGATTAGAAGTGGGGGTTCAGTGAAGGCTGAAAACTAAAATATGCCAAAATATATCGTTTAACATTTAAGACACGGAAAACATGTACCTAACAACATTTACAGAACATTAAATTTATCAATATGATTGGTTTAATTATTTTTCGATATGACGTATATTATCAGAGATATTTTGAATTTTGATACATAATCTTTATATTGGCATACAACTTTCAAATATCGAGTTTCCTAACAATCAAACGATAATTGCGACCGCTAGAGCGATAACAGACAAAACCAGTAATACTTCTATTAAGGCGTATTACCATAATTGTAACCATTTCTACTATATATCGTTTATCACAAGTCTCATTGTCAGGAAGTAATTAGGATTTAAGATGATAAAAAGAAATTCTGTTTCTTGCATTAGTACAACACAATAACTAGAAGTAACAAAGCCCTTTTCATTTATCTCTAAAAAAAAAATTGTGAGGAACATTCTTTTCCTTATTTGAAGGTTAATAAGTACTTTTTGAGAGGGCTGTACCTCTATAAGCCAGTTTTGGCAGATTACCATTGAGGCTAATCAGCTATTGAAGTTCTACTTACGTTTCGATTTTCAATAAAATTCCCTCCAATATTCATTGATCCTATCTAGGAGATGAGGAAAATGAGGTGCCTTAACAATTATATATATATATATATATATATATATATATATATATATATATATGTTTACGGCACTTATACTAAAGAAAAAAATGACGTCACAGTTCTTGCCCAGCTGGCCATCCTGACGCCGTTACCTAGCAACCCGTGCCTCGCTGACTACCTCCTTGGCCACGTGATAGTCTGGAAGAAAATGGCGACACGAGCATAAGGCCAGAATACTGCATTTTTCTTTACGAACCCAGGATAATACTCGACATGGAGTAGAAAAGCCACTAAGTAGCTGTGTGTGGCAGGAGGAGATGGCAGCGGGAGCGGCAAGACATGAGGTACCTCATTTTTTATAACATTATATCCTGAAGAAAAGGAATAAACGAACATCAAGCTCACTCATCATTGGCCATTTACAAAATTCAGCTGATTTTCCAGATATTAATGTTCACTATATTAGTTTTTGGATTAGTCACAATGGCCCTTCAGGCAATTCAGTTGTAAATATAAATACATTATGTTATCCTTTGATTACCATCCGTCTTTTCTTTATACAGTCCACAGTTATTAATTCGTTGGCATATCTCCCATAAAGAGAAGCCTCGAATTGCTTTGTTCAATATATATATATATATATATATATATATATATATATATATATATATATATATATATATATATATGGATCTCATTTTCGTGATCTCCTACAGTAGTGTCATTTTAGTTGATGGAAATGTTTGGAAATATTTCGAAAATCGCATCAATAGCTTAATGGAAATTTACTAAAATGAGATTGGATTACTTTATTCGAATACCCTTTCTGAAAATGGGTTTTGAGGTTTCAAAATAAAGGTTTTTTTTTAAAAATTAATTTTATTTTATTTTTTATTTTCAGATTATGTTAAATCTATTTATAAATCCAAAATTGCAATAAAAATAAAATATTATTAAAGCGAATTTAATGCCCTTCGAAATGACAGGCAGAATACATCCAATTCGAATAACATATCTGCTGTAGTTGAACTTATGTAATAAAACATATACGGGCTGGTCAGGTTAGCCATGTGAGTTAAAGCGTTGGCCTTAATCTCACATGGTAAACTTAGAGTGGCGAGTTCGATCCCCGCCTGGGCAGAGGAATTTATTTAGTGACGGAATTCATTAAATAAAATCCTTAGTCCCATCCTGGCTAGAAACGGGTGGTAACCTGTAGATAACCCGTCCCAATCAGCCATAGTTGCAAATAGTGGACGTTAATATACATAAATAAAAAATAAACATAGATACATTGAAAAATCACAAGAAGCGAATATTCTTTAATACTATTAATAATAGGAAAATACATCACATGGACAATTTTGTTCCTTTTGAAGAGCAGAAACATCTGTAGGAGATTATCTATATGTCAAACACCCTGTACATGTTGTCCTTATTATATTCTTGGAATCCTTGATGAAAAATGTTTCCCCTTTTGTTATATATGAACATGGCTGGGTTTTCAGCAAAATTCTGGGAGAGGAAACAGGTCGTACGTTCTCACAGTGTGTATAGCCAATTATTTGATTGTTGAGTTAATTTGATAAATGCACAGTATAAATCATCGAATAAGGAAGGATAAAGATGGGAAAGATACCCATATTGCGAGTAGGAAACACTTTAAGGAAAAAAAAAAAGTTTCTTAAAGAGGCCTAATATTATAGAAGAAAAAAAAACACTTCAAATTGAGGGAGAAGTAAGAAAAAATACTAAGAGCACGCAAGGTGTGTACAGTTATTATACTTGCAAGAAAAAATTCATCCAAGAGGCATAATCACAACTTCTTATAGAAGCACGGAGGAATATAGGGGCTGTACACGCAGAATGGGGCGAAGGCTGGGGGAACCCCTAGCGAAAATATAGGAGAAATGAGATTCAGCCGTCGTCTCGGGGAAAAAATGTCCGTGGATAAGAAAAAAAAATAGGGAAAGGATTGAGACAAAATGAAGGGGGAGCCATTTTTTTCTAAGGGCTCTAAGGGCTTGAACCGCTGACGATTTATTATTGTGCTATTGTGTGGGGGTGGTAGGGCATTAATTGGGGTAAGCCAAGGGTAAAAAAGGGTGAGGCTTATACCCTTCCGCATACCTGCATCTATACCTGGAGGTAGCAAAGCCATTCGCATGTCTGCAGGAGGTCTAGTCTCACATTTCACTAGTCACTTTTGTCTGTCTGCCTGTCTGCTCAGCTCCCTTGATTATCTAACCTGATAAATCTGTACAAAATAGATATTTTATTTCACTTTTCCAACGTTCCTTTCAATTTTAATGTCTTTCCTTATTAGATTATCGTAAATTTTGAAGAATATTGAACAGACTTCCCCTGAAAGGAACCAACTTTGGAGGTCCTACTCATGACGAGATTTTTCAATACTTTTTTTTTAAATGTACACTAATTATACTGAGAAAAAAGAAAAAGTCCGTCACGCAGGGGCTGCGTTAACTAAGCAATTTCACTCACGTGCCACGTACTTGCATTTATCTCAAAAAGTAAAAGTTCAATGAGAACAATATTTGGTGCTTCAAATAATCTGCTTCATAATATAATCGCTTATTGTTAATATAACATGAGTAGGGGCGGGGGGTTACTGGAGGCTGTAAACTATAAAATGCAAGTATCTTGGTTAATAATCAATATATCGAAAAAATGCAGATAACATTATTTACAGAACATTACATTTTTGATAAGTTTGTTTCTATAATACCGTTTTGTTTTTTTTACTCCTTGGTTGAAGTAAAAGACGAATTTTAATCGCCGAAATTTTCAGATTTCCAACTATCCGTTTTACCCTCCCTGAACCCATTTTGATTAGTTGCAGCAGTTATTTTTACGGACAAATAACAAAATCGACTAGCACTAGAATGTTGAAATTTCAAATTTTGGGCTGTTTTATCGTACAGTAGTCTAGCTTCTCTTTCCATAAAAAACGGCTCAGATGGAAGGGGAGGGATGTAGAGAGATACGAAAATAAAAAACTCCAAATTTCTTGGTACTTATCAAAGATACAACAATTGGTATATAACCATTTTTTTATATTACAAAAAGGTCTATAAACTATGTTCTACGACTCTTTATGACCTCATGTATTGAACAGGTGTATCCTATATTACATTCAAATGAAAATCTTTTAAATGAAGTTTGCCAATACATTTTGGTTACTTTATTTAATAGGAATAAGGGGGCCCAGTTAAAGCGTTAGCCTTAATCTCACATGGTAAATCTAGAGTGGCGAGTTTGATTCTTGCCTGGGCAAAGGAAATTATTTAGTGACGGAATTCATTAAATAACATCCTAAGTCCCACCCTGGCTAGAAAGGGGTGGTAACCTGTAGATAACCAGTCCCAATTAGCCTAAGTTGTAAAAAATGTACGTTAATAAATAATAAATAAATAAATAAAGGGAGCCCAGGTTAGCCATGTGAGTTAAAGGGTTGACCTAAATCACCTCACATGGTAAATCTAGAGTGGCGAGTTCAATTTCCGCCAGGGCAAAGCAAATTATTTAGTGACAAAGCCATTAAATAATATCCTTAATCCGACCCTGGTGTGGTAACCTGTAGATAACCCGTCCCATTTAGCCTTCGTAGCAAAAAAAGTCCGTCTCGCAGAGGCTGCGTAAACTAAGCAGATTTCCCATGTGAAGTTTTACAATAGAGAAATCTGCATACTGGTAACACAATACCACCGTGATTAAATACAAACGGTAATGAGAATTCTTTCAGTTAATTACAATAAAATCCCAAATGAAACGGCTTCTGAATTGTAAGAATAATTTATATTTTAATAACTCAATTTTCACTAGTACAAGAAGTAAAGAATGGGGGGGGGGGGTTCGGATGAAAAGAATGAATTTGCATAAATGTCACAAAGTAACGAAAGTAAGGTAAGGTTAGAAGAAGCTTCCACCTGAGCAGAGCAGTGACAGCAAAGGCCGACCTAATCCGAACTATACCCGACCACAGACTTCATAAAAATGCAAATATCTCGGTTAATATTCAAGATAGAGAATTTTTTAATTTTCGAAAATCCCATCTTAACCCCCCCCCCCTCCTCTAGTCCGATTTCAGCCATTAACGAACTTAATCTGTCTTTTTACATAAAACGGTTAAAGATCGAGTTTCGTAACGATCAAACAAAAAATGGGACCTCTAGAGCGTTAACATACAAATATATATACATATATATATATATATATATATATATATATATATATATATATATATTCAGTTTATATATATAAAATTTTGAACGGACCTCATTTCGTCATCTCCTGGGTAGGATCCATTGTCATTTGAAGACATTTTTCGAAAATCGCGTCATGAGTACGATCTTAATAGCTGATTTCCTTGAAGGTAAATCTGCTAAAAGTGGATGTTAATGAATAATAAATAAATAATAGGAATAAAAGGAAGTCATGTTTTATCTGCATCAGATGCTTTATTTCTTGGCTTTCAGTAAAAACATACTCCAAAACATGTGCGATATAACTTAAGATATTATATTACTTAAAATACCAAGTTCAAAATAATTTTAATGTCCTGTTTACCTTTGGTTCTTAAAGAATTGTTAAATTCTCGAAATATTCGTTGTCATTGGATTCTTACTTTTCAGTGATAAGCAATCTGTATGAAATGACTGATGCGTCAAACAGCTTTCTGTCCCATAATAACCAAAATGCATAAGGATGCTGTTAAAGTGCATAAGCATGCAGTTAAAGTGCAGTTTGCGCAACCAACCACAAACGGAGATTAGGAAGTGTTCCCTGCTTCTTTCAAGGAACGCTATACTTTTCGACCTTGCTTCAGAATGTACCTTCACTTTTTATAGTGGAATTAATTCACTTTACATAAACGATCGCTGATGGTAGTTATATTTAATTAGCGGCTTAAACTTCCTTAAGCTTTCGCCATGCTCATAGTGCAAAGGGCCCTCATGTCAGAATGTGAGTTTATTCTTTGTTTTATATTAGCAGATTTCCCTTAGGGGAAATCAGCTATTGAGGTTGTACTCATGACGGGATTTTCGAAAATTTTCTTCAAATGTCCATCGAACCTACCCAGATGACAAAAATGAGGTCCGTTCAAAATTATCTCTCTATATATACATATATATATATATATAAAATTGTAACCTCTGTCTGTACATTGATTTTTTTCGCGAAATTTCCCGATAACTTTTCACATGTCATAGACACCATAACTGCATTTTGTTTCTTTCGTGTATGTTTGTTTGTTTGTTACCTTTTCACGCATAAACGGCTGAACCGAATTTTATGAAACTTGGTATGTATATTACTACTAACCCAACTTAGACTTTAGGCTATATTAATATCCTCTGAGACGAACAGGAGTGGGGGTTATAAAGGAGGCCTGAAATTAAAAATAGCAATATTTGGTTTCGTATTGGTTTTTCGTTAAATACGCTCATAACAAAAGTTGTTTTTTTTGTTATTTAAGGAAACTTTTGTTATATACACTTTCGTCGTATAGCGAAGTGTAAATGCGTTATACGCTAAAAATTATAGCGGTAATCAACAATTTTATTTGGCACAAAAAACTTAACCGAACTAAACCAAACTCGGTATGTGAATTAGGACTAACGCCTTCCTTATAATAAGCCATACTAACATTTCTAGGGACGGGCAGGAGTGGGGATTATAAGGGAGGCCTGAAATTAAATATAGTGATATTTCGTTTCCTATTGGGGTTTCGGCAAATATGCACATAACAAAAGTTGTTTATTTTGTTATTTAGAGAAATTTGCTCAACAATTCTTTTCAATATGAACTACCAGGTACCTCACCTGGAAATATTAATTCAAATTATAATATATTATTATAATATTTTGTCCTTAATAATTTAAATCTATGCATAATACGCAGGAAACGGGAAATATGACAATATGGAGGTCAGTGAAGCCTTACATAAAAAATTAATTTTATTATTAACAAATCCACAGAAACGACGGGTATTAACCCTAAACACTGGGAAGGGTAAATGTCAAAATATTGTGGAAAGTTAAGCCTTGCCAATCACCATCCAGCCTCAAATGAATTCCCGGGCGAAGCCGGGTATCTGAGCTAGTATATATATATATATATATATATATATATGGGGGGGATTTTCGAAAATTCAAAATATTTCCGTTACCATACGTCGGGATCAAAAACTTGTATAAAACCAATCTTAATGTAAATTAAATTTACTATAAATATTGTTCTATAAATTTCTTCTCTATCTTGAATATTAACCGAGATATTTGCATTTTTATTAAATTTGGGCGTAACGGATGACACTTTCCCGCTAGAAAAGCTAGTTCGGCCCTTCGCCGTAACTGTTCGGCTCTTGTATGGAGATTTCTTTATTGTATAACTTCACGTGGGAAATATGCTTAGTTTACGCAGCCCCTGCGCGACGGACTTTTATATTTTACATAGTTGTTAAACTACCTGAACTCTAAATGAAATGAAACTTAAATAGGATGGATGAGTTTCCATAGCAAAAAAAAATCTGATATGGTAACCTCAAAACTTCCTTGTACTCCTAACAAATTAAATTAAAAAAAAATGTTTTATTTTAATTAATTTAAAATTATTTCATTTGAAAGTGATATACGATAATTCAGATCCAGTCCATCGGACCATAAATTATAAAAGTCCGTCACGCAGGGGCTGCGTAAACTAAGCAGATTTCCCACGTGAAGTTTTACAATAGAGAAATTTCAGAATAGAGAGTCAAACAGTTACGGGAACGGCCAGAACTAGCTCTTGACGGAAACTCACGACTAGAACCCCGAAGTTAGCCGATCTCATCTCAGAAGCTGAAAACAGAAAAATGCAAATATCTCGGTTAATATTCAAGATACAGAATAAATATACATAACATTATTTATAGTAAATTTAATTTTCAATAAGATTGATTCTATATAATTTTTCGATCCGACGTATAGTAACGGAGATATTTCGAATTTTCGAAAATCCTCTCCTCTAAACCCCCCCCTCCCACTGGTCCGATTTCAGCCATTAACGAACTTGATATTTATTTTAGCATAAAATGTTTATATATCGAGTTTGGTAACGATAAAACGAAAATTTCGACCTCTAGAGCGTTAACAGAAATATATATATATATATATATATAAATATATATATATATATATATATATATATATATATATATATATAATTTTGAACGGACCTCATTTTTCGTCATCTCCTGGGTTGGATCGATGGACATTTGGAAGACATTTTTCGGAACTCGCGTCATGAGTACGATCTCAATAACTGATTTCCCTTAAGGGAAATCTGCTACAAAAAATGTATTGATCTTTTCAAGCTTAAGAAAAAAAGGTCGCATGTACGCTTTCTGTATCTCAAATATGTATGAAAGAAATTGCGATATTTTATTTTAATCCTTCTTAGTCAATTTTAAAACAGAATGTGAACAACTAGGAGTTATACACACACAACAGTCCTAAACATGAAATACTAACGTTCTGAAACAAGTTATTTTTACAAATTCCCTTTAAGAGAAATCGGCTATTTTGGTCGTACTCATGACGCGATTTTCGAAATATTCCCTCAAATGTCCATCGATACTATTCAAGAGAGATGACGAAAATGAGGTCCGTGCAATATATATATATATATATATATATATATATATATATATATATATATATATATATATATATATATATATATATGTATATATTATGGGTTTGTTAACGCTCCAAGAGTCGCAATTTTAGTTGTATTGTTACCAAACTCGATTCTTAATTGTTTTATATAAAAAGAAAGATCAATTTCGTTAACGGTAGAAATCTGACCAATGGGAGGGGTGGGGGTTTAGAGGGGAATTTCAAAGATACTAAATATCTCTCTCATTATACGTCGGATGGAAAAATAGAATAGAACCAATCTTACTAAAAATTTAATGTTCTAATAATGTTGTTATGTATGTTTTTTTTTTTTTTCATTATCTTGATTATTAGCCGAGATATTTGGGTTTTTCAGTTTTCTGTCACTGGGAAATGTATTTAGTTAACACAGTCCCTGCGTGACGGACTTTTGCGTTATCCACGATTCAGATGCATATTAATGTCATCCCAAAAAGTCCGTTATCCAACGGCAGTGTAAACTCAGTAGATTTCCCATATGTTGGAATCACCATCTCACTATACACTATTTATTGTCAAAAATTGTCCGTAACTCAGGGGCTGTGATAACTAAGCAGATTTCCCTCATGATGTTTTACAATAGATAAATCTACATACTGGTAACACAATAGCACCGTCAACATCAAGTGAATAAATACAAACGATAATAAGAAACTTGCAGACTGTAAGCACTTCTCATATGAAAGAAAAACAATTACGGAAATATATCAGAATATAATATATTAATTTTATTGAAAACTATTTACTATATCTAGTACTGTCAGAATAATGTTTACCTCAATCAAACAAATTTTAGTAGTCCAAGAACTTAAGAAGGAGGGGGGGGGGTCACGATAACAAATTTGGAGTTATCTCGTTTATTAAAAGGTCTCTTGAAAACAATTTAATCTTTGAATAATGTGGTTTATTACATAACAGAGTATTGTTAATGTAACATGAGTAGAAGTGGGGGTTTGCTGGAGGCTGAAAACTGAAAAATGCAAATATCTCGGTTAATATTCAAGATAGAGAATAAATGTATATAACAATATTTATAGTAAATTTAATGTGTAATAAAATTTGTTCTATACACTTTTTCGATCCGACTTGTAGTAAAGGAGACATTTGGAATTGTCAAAATTCTCCCGCTCTAATCACCCCCTCTCCCCCTGTCCGATTTGAACCATTAATGAACTTGATTTTTCTTTTTTACATTAAACTACTAAATATCCAGTTCGGTAAACCAAAATTGAGACCGCTAGTGCGGTATCAGACAAATATATAGATAAATAGATCTATATGTATACAGCTTTGAACGGACCTTATTTCCCTCATCTATGTATCTAAGTAGGATGGATGAACATTTGAATAAAAATTTCGAAAATTGCGTCATGAGTACGACTTCAATACCTGATTTCCCTCAAGGGAAATCTGCTAAAAAGATTGGATACCCGGTTGATGTGTATGAGGTTTAACACATTATCGTTCACCGTTGTAAAATTCAGCCCATTCAGAGTCCTCTCCCTACTAAAGTAATTTTTGCCGCCTTTCATGGCGTGATCATTTGGTCCAGCTGATACTAATAAGCGAGCAATCAGCTGATGTGGCAAGCACGTGTAAGAAAGTTTCCTTGCGCCAGGTTATGGTAGATGCCGTCCTTGCACTAGGCGATCACATGATGAGGACCTTCGGGCAGTCTAATAGGACCGGTATAGACACAGATGCTCGTCCCACCACTCATTCTGACTCCCTTACAACCCAAACTCCCACTCCGATCATAATTTATGTGAGTGACAAAAAATAAATAATAAAGTGCTCGCTTTATTTTCCCCTTTGTCATCAAGGAAGGCATCGTTTTGAATTCCCTTGAAAACGTGGAATATAAAAGCTAAAGCGGAGTTGCTACAGGATTCGAGACAAAAAAGAAAATCATTCGCATTTGCATAGACCTTCACATGAGAACAGTGTATTCAGCATGTTTCGCTCTCTTATGAGGTTGGTCAATATACTGGAGTACGATAGAAATCATAAAGACTACTTCGCTTCATAAATTCAATCTAAAAGTTCCGGCATGCAAGCACTTAACATCTTGCAAACATATCTCTAACAGACGAAAAGTTTATTCATTCACGTATGAGCTTATTTAATATGTATATAAAATTGTAACCTCTGTCTGTACATTGATTTTTTTCTCAAATTTTCAAGATACTTTTTCGTGTCTGTTTGTTTGTTACCTTTTCATAGAGAATAAATGTATATGGCAATATTTATAGTAAATGTAATTTGCAATAAGATTGGTTCTATACAATGTTTAAATCCGACGGTAACGAAGGTATTTCGAATTTTCGAAAATTCCCTCCTCTTAAACACCCATCCCACTGGTCTGATTTCAGCCATTAACCCGGGAGAACTCGCTGGGTGAGATTTTCTCTCACGCTTGGAGTAGAATCGCTACGGCCGTACTCTTAATTTAGGTAGAGGGGTCTCCGTTTGTCTAGCTGGAGTTGGGACGTTTGGTAACAGTTTGCCGTCATTCGCAGTCAGTTAGTACTGTCGTGAGCTTCACCCCTCCAGTTGTTCTTTGGAAAACGTATCCGGTGAGAGTTTTGCTCTACATGCGAGTTCTCCCGTTGTATATTAAATTCAAACGCTAGCTGTTTACTTTTAGATTAATTTATCTGTAAAATGTAAAATCATATTTTGGGCAGTGGGAGAAATATCACCATGGATAATTATTTCACTTCCATTCCTCTGGCAAAAGACTTACTTGCGAAAAAAAAAACACTTTAGTTGGAACATTGAGGAAGAACAAACGAGAAATTCCGCCTTCATTTCTTGTGACCAAAAATAAACCTTTGCATACCAGCATGTTTAGTTTCACGAAATCTGAAACATTAGTCTCTTACAAAGCCAAAGCCAACAAAATAGTGCTAGTGTTATCAACTTTACATAATGATGATAATATTGATAAAACTACAGGAGTTGCAGTGAAACCCAAAATAATAACTTTCTACAATCTCACCAAAGGAGGAGTCGACGTTGTATATGAAATGAAAGCTATTTACTCTGTTTCAAGGGTTAGCTCTAGATGGCCGCTAACTTTGTTTTTTTCATTTCTAAACATTGGAGGGATCAATAGCTTTATAATTTATAAGGCTAATACGGAAGATCTCGTTGAAAGAAGACTGTTTTTGAAGACCTTAGCCCTAAGTCTAATGAAAGAGCATTTGGTAAGACGTTCATCTATCCCAAATATTCCTTGTGATGTGCGTGATACAATGAAGCGAATTTCAGGAGTGCAAAAAGAAGACGTTCCAGAGAAAAACCCGTAGAACAAAGAAAGAGTGCAATGTTTGTAAAAATCCCATATGTACACAACATACGGCCTACACTTGCCGGACAATCTATGATAAACACAAAAATTGTTAAACTTCGTTATGTTATCAAAAACTGTGATTGGTTAACTTGAGTTCCTATTTTTTGTTCATTTGATCATTTTACTTATTGTACCTAACAATTACATTCCTTTTTATTTTACTTATTTGTTTACCTATTAAACATATTATAATAACGATATTTGGTGTCTAGAAATTGGTATATGCTTGCTTAAAGCAAAAACTTTCAGGGTGAGAGAAAATCTCACGCGCGAGTTCTCGCGTTTCACAATTCCTAGCGAGTCCTCCCGGGTTAAAGAACTTGATCTTTAGTTTGGTTAGTGTGTTAACGACCAAACAAAGTTTATGGCCCCTATAGCTTCGATAGACAAACACTATACATTTAAAGTAGGGAAATCTGTTAAAAGGCATAAGTCCTGTAGTAGTTAGGAACAAATATGGTCCCAATAGGATTCAACGAACCCTCACGAAAGTCCTGATTACATAGAAGTAGGAAGAGCGCGTACTAAACATTAATTGCGATTGTTCTGTGGCCATAGAGCTAATAGGACCTTCACCAAGACCGTGGGACCAGTGAATGGAATCTCGCTCTTAATTTATAGTTTAGCGAATAAATTTATAATAGCACTGGCTAATTACGACCTTTACAATTGCAATCCATCATTGACAACTCTATTGTTACCTATAGACATTTTGTAAATAATACCTGTGTGATGGCTACCATAAAATTGATATGTTTTTACGAGTTTCTTTTTTGTGTCATCGAGTCCACTTCGTTTCAACTGTAAATTTCTTTTTAAAATGTATTTCCTATTATTTTTGCCATGCAAATACGATTTAACATAATATTAGACACATTCGTAGTATTTCACCCTGAGTTTCATCCCAAAAATCATCCACGTTATTATTCTACCGAAAAAAAGCAAAGAGATTCGTTACTACTAGTGTCATTAGTAGGCAGATTTCTCTATTGTAAAACTTCACGTGGGTAATCTGCTTAGTTTACGCATCCACTGAGACTTTTTTGGCTCCAGCTATCCTTTCAATATTCTATATTTTGTCTAAGAATTGTTTTATCTCTGCTAACTACTCCAAAAAAGTCCGTAACGAAGAGGCTGCGTAAACTAAGCGGATTTCCCACTTGAAGTTTTACAATAGAGAAATCTGACTACTAATGACACTAGTAGTAACGAATCTCTAAGCCAATTCAAGAGGGACGAACAATTATGGAAACGGCAAAACTAGCTGTCTGCGGATAGTCCCGAATATAGCCTACATCTGCCGTCCACACACACTTAAAACAAATGCAAATATTACGGTTAATATTCCAGATAGAGAATAAATTTATAGGACAATATTTATAGTAAATGTAATAGGCAATAAGGTTGATTCTGTACAATTTTACTATTCGACGTATGGTAACGGAGATATTTCGAATTTTCGAAAATCCTCCCCTCTAATCCCCCCCCCTCCCACTGGTCCGATTTCAGACATTAACGAACTTCATCTTCTTTTTATTACGTAAAACGATTAAATATCGAGTTTGGTAACTATCAAACAAAAATTGTGACCGCTAGAGCGTTAGCAGATAAATATATAAATATATATATATATATATATATATATATATATATAATTTTGAACGGATCTCATTTTTGTCATTGGATCGATGGACATTTGAAGACATTTTTCGAAAATCGCTTCTTGAGTACGACCGCAACAGCTTCTTTCCCTTAAGGGAAATCTGCTAAAAATAAATATAAGGGTAGACCTTTGTTCCTAAGATAGAATAGATCTTTTATCTTAATTACCACATAGCTAAAATATTATATTGTAACATTAAAGGGCAAATCGTGCTATTTTATACTGGCATTACGAATGAAGAAACAAATAGAGATGTGATAGATTTATTTTTATTTCTTAAGTTCTAATTTTTGTATTACTTTCGTTAATTAGGGTGGCTTATCTTGAGGTTACCTAGCTAGGGAAGGATTGAGGTTTTAATTTAGTGAGCTCGTCTCAGAATCAATTCCTATTAGTCAGACGGCAATCGAACCTACAATCAAATGCAGATATTTACATACTTAGCTCTAATAGTTAAAGCCTTTGAAGACGGGGTCTTACATGAACATACAGAACCATTAACTGCGATTGCCAGTAGAGTGTCTTCAGTCCAAGGAGATGAAGAAAATGAGGTATTTTCAAAAAAAAAAAAAAAAAAAAAAAAAAAAAAAAAATATGTATATTAATAATATGAATATTTGACTCAATGTTTATATTATCATTACCGAACTCGATATAAATGCGTCTAAAGTTAAACTAAAGATCAAATTTGTTAACGGCTGAAATCGGATCAATGAGAAAAGGGGGGCTAAGAGGTGAATTTCGAAAATTCGAAATATCTCCCTCATTATTCGAAAGATCAAAAAATTGTAAAGAACAAATTGTTGTACTGTAAATTGAATTATCTCTAAAAGTTGCAATACGAATGCTTAAATAGGAAGTATTGTTTTCGTTGGACTTATACTTTTGGAGGCACTTGCAAATATATTCTGTGATCATGTCATCAATTAAGAGTGGCGAGTTCAATTCTCGCCTGGGCAAAGGAAATTATTTAGTGACGAAATTCATTAAATAACATCCTAAAACCCTCCCCTGCTAGAAAAGGGTGGTAACCTGTAGATAACCTGTCCCAATTAGCCATAGTTGCAAAAAGGTGGACGTTAATAAATAATAATAATAATAATTAAGATTTTAAGTTCTGAGCTCGAATGTATTTATTTAATCTATACTGCAATTGATATTTAACTGTTTCATTCAACCTTTAAGTTCATCGTCATTAATGGCTGAAGTCAGACCAGGGATGGAGTGAGGTTAGCGGGTGGAATTCCGACCTGATCTCAATTTCGTTATCTTCCGTGTAGGATCTATGAACATTTTAAGAAATGTTTTGAAACTAGTGCACCTTAAGGGACATCTGCTATATCTCTTATACTGGGCTAACAGTTCGTTTTAAAATCATAGGTGCGTTTAACTGAACATTTTTTTTAAACTAAATTCTTTCTAGAAGTAGGTGTGTTAATATTCTAATTTTTTTTTAAGTCTTCCGATGTGGAAGTCAATTAACCTGTTCTTCAGGTGAAATTGTGTCTAAAGTTAAAGCTAGATTGTATTTCGCTCATTGAATGTGAAGACTTCGCAGGTGGTTGTCTAGGTCTAGAATTCAGTAGATAGTAGTAGATCGGCCAATACAATGATTTGAGACTTTAGAGGAAAAGACAGAACTCCAAAATCAGCTGGCAGAATGGGTCTCATTAACACATGCCATGTTGATTAGATTAGAGACATTTCAAATGATAAAAGTAAAGTAAGGTGGATTACGGCCCGCAGAAAGGCCATTACGCACAATTAGTCTTGAGCCTGTTCATAGCCTCTGACATTCCCAACAATTTGGATACATCCATTATAAAACCCGCCAATAATATCTCTCGCTCTCTCTCTCAAAAGAAAAAAAAAAAAACTAACGCATTGGAATCAACAAAAGTCCGTCACTTAAGAGCTGCCTAAATTAAGCAGATTTCCCACGTGAAGATTTACAATAGAGAAATTTCACGAGAGCGAACAGTTAAGAAAACGTCTGACCTAGCTTTTGGAGGGAAACTCACTGTCATCCGTTATCCGCCCACATTAATTAAAAATGCAAATATCTCGGTTAATATTAAGATAGAGAATAAATGTATATAACAATATTTATAGTAAATTTAATTTTCAATATGATTGATTCTATACAATTTTTCGATCCGACGTATAGTAACGGAAATATTTCGCATTTTTCGAAAGTCCTCTAAACCCGTGAATGAGTAAACTTTGAGTCTGTTAGAGATATGTTTGCAAGACGCTAAGCTTTTAAATTGAATTTATAAAGCGAAGTTGTCTTTATGAATTCTATCGTACTCCAGTATATTGACCAACCTTATAAGAGAGCGAAACATGCTGAATAAACTGTTCTCATGTGAAGGTCTATGCAAATGCGAATGATTTTCTTTTTTGTCTCGAATCCTGTAGCAACTCCGCTTTAGCTTTTATATTCCACGTTTTCAAGGGAATTCAAAACGATGCCTTCCTTGATGACAAAGGGGAAAATAAAGCGAGCACTTTATTATTTATTTTTTGTCTCACGGATAAATTATGATCGGAGTGGGAGTTTGGGTTGTAAGGGAGTCAGAATGAGTGGTGGGACGAGCATCTGTGTGTATACCGGTCCTATTAGACTGCCCGAAGGTCCTCATCATGTGATCGCCTAGTGCAAGGACGGCATCTACCATAACCTGGCGCAAGGAAACTTTCTTACACGTGCTTGCCACATCAGCTGATCGCTCGCTTATTAGTCTCAGCTGGACCAAAGATCACGCCATGAAAGGCGGCAAAAATTACTTTAGTAGTGAGAGGACTCTTCATGGGCTGACTTTTACAACAGTGAACGATAATGTGTTAAACTCATCCACATCAACAGGGTATCCAGATCTTTTTAGCAGATTTCCCTTGAGGGAAATCAGCTATAGAGATCGTACTCATGACGCGATTTTCGAAAAATTTCTTCAAATGTCCATCGATCCTACACAGGAGATGACGAAAATGAGGTCCGTTCAAAATTGTGTATATATATATATATATATATATATATATATATATATATATATATTTATGTTTCTGTTAATACTCTAGTGGTCGCAATTTTTCTTTGATCGTTACCAAACTCGATATTTAAACGTTTTATGCAAGAAGACAGTTCAAGTTCGTTAATGGCTGAAATCGGACCAGTGGGAGGGGGGGGGGTTAGAGGAGAGATTTTTGAGAATTCAAAATATCTCCGTTACCATACGCCGGATCGAAAACTTGTATAGAACCAATCTTACTGTAAATTAAAATTACTATAAATATTTTCTATACATTAATTCTCTATCTTGAATATTAACCGAGATATTTGCGTTTTTATTAATTGAGGGCAGATAACGAATGACTCGTTTCCCGCCAAAACATAGTTCGGCCCTTTGCCGTAACTGTTCGGCTCTCGTATGGAGATTTCTCTATTGTATACAGAGCCCCTGCGTGACGGGCTTTTTAATAAATTAAACGTAGGGCGAAATCATCAGGAGGAAAATCAAGTATGAGGTCATCCATATAACTCCTTTAAATACTCTTTTATTGAGGTCCTTTCAAAGTTCACGCACGCGCCCACACACACACACACACACACACACACACACACACACACACACACACACACACACACACACACATATATATATATATATATATATATATATATATATATATATGATCGGACCTCATTTTCGTCATCTCCTGGGTAGGATCGATGGAAATTTGAAGCATCTTTTCGAAAATCGCGTGCGACGAAATGAGTACGACCTCAATAGCTGATTTTCTTATATGTAAATATACTCACAAATTTAGAAGTGGCAGCATATGATTGTAAATATTTTTAATATTAGAAAATTTAATCTTGATTTTATTCATATTAATTTTTATTTATTTGATTTTAGTCTTGTTTTTAACCATTGAAAGTATATAATAGTTTACATAATTTTATTAGTCTTTATAATTTTTAATTATCTAGTTTCCTCGCAAGATTTTTTGTTTTTGAAATTAATGTTTTCTTTATGTTTATTTGTTGATTTGTTTTTTTTTTGTCTCTTTGGTTACATTTTGTTATTGGTTGCGTTCTGTTATTTACTTACGTTTTGTTATTTGTCTGCGTTCTGTTATTTAGTTTAGTTTCGTTATATTGTTGCGTTCTGTTATTTAGTTACGTTTTCTTACTTGTTTGCGTTCTTAGTTTGTATTGTTTAATCTTTTCTTGTTACTTTTTTTCAGCATTTGGTTATATACATTGTTATTTTTGTTTATTCTTTTTTGGAGAGCATTATCGTCTCGCTGCGAACGCTCCAAAATAAATAAATAAATATATATAAATAACTTTGTCATACATGTCGGTGTCGGTCACACACACACATATATATACATTATCTAGCCCAGTGCTGTATCATTGAGTTACAGGTACGATTACAGAACCATACTCCAAACTCTCCAAAAATGACTTCCCGAGCCATTAGTTTGAAAAGCCACCATAGTTTTTAATGGTTTAAAGTAGGGAAAATCCTACTACGTACACCTAAACACTCGTGGTGAGGCGATGTCCTCATCTCACCATGTATTTTATAATACTAAATAAAAATCCAAGAATTAGAGTTGGGCAAGAATAACTCGCTTAGTATGTGAACTCCATTAACTTGTACAGGACAACTATTGAACAACAGTTGATTACAATTGACACAAGATTGACATCATATCATTTTTCGATAAGCCTCGAAATTCGAAAATTCATATCTCTTTTATAGATTGCAAAACTTCTTGTGGGAAATCTGCTGAGTTTACGCATCCCCTGAGACTTTTTTTTTTCTCCAGCTACCCTTTTAATATTCTATATTTTCTCTAAGAATTTGTTTATCACGGCTAACTACTCCAAAAAAAATGTCCATTTTTCTACTGTTGGGAGCGTGGACAAAATCCAAGGCTAAGTCAAGGATATGAAGCTTGCCGGGAGTTGTTGGTTCAATTTCAAGCAAAAATAAAATAAAATAAATACATAGGAGATTGTTGAGGGAGAAACGTATGATTAAACAAGGATTTTACAGTGAACTGGTTCTCACTATTAATAACTTGCTGCATACTTCACCGGTATAATAAGTTTAGCTAAAGGTTATTTATTATTTTTATAATAGCCAGGCAGTTACATATTAAATGGCCTTAGGTTCATATATTCTCATGGGCAAAGAATTTCTATAAGAACAAAGGATAAAAGAATACCTTATTCTAGGTCGTTTTCAAAAATGAAAACTCTTCTTGGAACTATAAAATTATTACAAAGAGAAAAATTGACTTCATCATTTTTTTTTTCAGAATTAATCAATATAGACAATTATGTGTTAATACAAAAATATTTTCTCAAAATTATTAATATAGTGCTATAGTTTAAACTATTTGGCAGAAATTGGGGAACAAAAGCAAAGGCAAGTGTTAAGTTAAAACACAGGAATGATTTGTATTTTATTTTGAATGGTCTATTGACTAGGTATTCCTAAATCCAGAAATATTTCTTATCCTTACATTGTATATAATTATGGGGGGGGGGGTCGAAAACATTTTCTGATAATATCATTGTATAGTTATGGTTAAAGCATTCTTTAAAAAGTCCTGGATTTTATTATATATTTTTTTCAATTTAATCATTTGAATCTAATATGTTTAGTCGAATATGAGCTTTCCTGTCCCTCCCGTTCCCGCCCCGATAATATAATTTTTTTTAGTCTTAAGCATATTTCCTTGAAAGTGTTTTTGCTTCCTACTTAGTTTATCATTTATTTAATTAAGCCACTTTTGCGATTGTGTGATTTGGCTACAAAATCTGTAAAATATTTTTACTGGAATATCGTTCTGAATTATCTTAGTTTTTACAATGTTTTGATAAGAATGAACTCATTTTATGACCACAGCGTATTCGACATTAGAATTTAATGACATACGACGTACACGAAGTTACAATTTACGGCCGTAATTTTAGTTTAATCTTTGTTAAACGCAATGTTTAAACGTTTAACTAAAGATCAAGCTCAAAAATGACTGAAATCCCACCAGAGGGAGGGGAGGTGATAAAAGGGAGGGGATTTCTAAAATTCTAAATATCTTCGTTTCATGATATTTGCATTTTTTTTAGTTTTCGGCCTTCAGTAAATCCTCCGCCCTCCCCCTTCCTTACTCATGTCACACTAACAATTAGCTATTATATCATTAACCACTTCATTCCACTATTTAATACCAAATATTGTTTTCAATGAACTAATACTTTGTGAGATATATGCAAATATAATATGTGATGGCGTCATCAATTATGATTATACGTTCTATACTTGACAATGTTTATTTGATCTTTACCATAATCGATATTTAACAATTTATTTCAACACTATAGTTCATAATTGTTAATGGTTAAAATTTGACTAGGGGGTGGTCAAAAGGGGGAATTCAAAAATTCAAAATACCTGAGTTATTATGAATTGTACTGAAAAATGTTACAGAACTTATCTTGTTGAGCTATTTATATCCTGAAACTGTTATTCTAGACATTTTTTTTCGTTCCGTAAATATTAATAAAGTTATTCTTCCTTTTTCCTTTCAGTCTTTACGTAATTCGCAGTTCAATACTTATTCGAATTTATTTTAGAAATAATAAATGTATAAGGAGAAGTGATACAACGTGTGTGATAGTTTCTGCACGCAGAAATATCCGTAAACTAAGCATATTTCCTTCATGAAGGTTTGCGATAGATAAACCTACATACTGGTAACACATAACACCCCCGCGAATATTAAGTGGATAAATACAAAGAATAATGAGAAATCTTTCAGTCAATTTTAATAACCTCTCAACGGAAAGCGTCTGAATTGTAAACTAACAGGTCTCCCGACCTCTCACACCTAAACAGATAGATATATAGAAATGTTTTTCACCTGGAAAAAAAAATTCCTGAAATATATCTGAATATTCTATATTGGATACTATTTACGAATTTGACGAGGGAGGATCAAAAGAACAAATTTGCATGCATCTCGTATATGTAGGTCTCTTGAAAACTACATTTGGTATTTAAGCTTTAAATAAAGAGGTTTATAATATAAAAGAGTATTTTATTAAAAGGCATGAGTAGAAGTCGGGATTTGCCGAAGGCTGGGAACTGAAAAATGGAAATATCTTGGTTAATATTCAAGATAGAGAATAAATCTATTTCTTTATATAAAGAGTATTTATAGTATATTTAGTTTGCAATAAGGTTGATTCCATACAATTTTTTGATCAGACCTCTCCCTCTGGCCCGATTCCAGCCGTTAACGATCTTAATCCATATTGTTGAATGAAACGCTTGTATATCGAGATTGGAAGGATAGAACAATAATTGCGACTGCTAGAGCCGTAACAGACATATATATATATATATATATATATATATATATATATATATATATATATATATATAATTGTAACCTCTGTCTTTACATTGATTTTTGAAATTGCACGATAACTTTTCGTTTCACATGTCATAGACACCATAACTGCATTTTGTTTCTTTGGTGTCTGTTTGTTTGTTTGTTTGTTACCTTTTCACGCATAAACGGCTGAACCGAATTTTATGAAACTTGGTATGTATATTACTACTAACCCAACTTAGACTTTAGGCTATATTAAAATTCTCTGAGACGAACAGGAGTGGGGGTTATAAGGGAGGCCTGAAATTAAAAATAGCGATATTTCGTTTCCTATAGGGTTTTCAGCAAATATGAACATAACAAAAGTTGTTCATTTTGTTATTTAGAGTACCTTTTGTTATATACACTTTTTTCGTATACCGAATTATAAACGAGATATACGGTAAAACCTATAGCGGAAGTGAACAATTTTATTTGGGACAAAAGACCCAACCGAAATAAATAAAAATCGGTATGTGTATTAGCACTAACGCTTTCCTTATAATAAGCCATACTAACATTTCTAGGGACAGGTAGAAGTGGGGATTATAAGAGAGGTCTGAAATTAAAAATAGTGATATTTCATTTCCTATTGGGGTTTCGGCAAATATGTACATAACAAAAGTTGTTTATTTTCTTATTTAGAGAAACTTTTGTTATATACAATATCGTCGTATACCGAAGTATAAAGGCGTTATACGCTAAAAATTATACCGGGAGTCAACAATTTTATTTGGCACAAAAGACTCAACTGAACTAAATAAAACACTCGGTATGTGTATTAGCACTAATGCCATCCTTATAATAAACCCTACTAACATTTCTTGGAACGGGCAAGAGTGGGGGTTATGAGGGAGGCCTGAATTTACAAAATTTTTTATTAACAAATCCACAGAAACGACGGGTATTAGCCCTAAACACTGGGACGGGTAAATGTTAAAATATTGTGTAAAGGAAAGCCTTGCCAAAAAAATATAATCACCATTCAGCCTCAAATCAATTCCCGGGCGAAGCCGGGTATCTGAGCTAGTATATATATATATATATATATATATATATATATATATATATATATATATATATATGATTTTGAATGTACCTCATTTTCGTCATCTCCTACGATCGATGGACATTTGAAGAACCATTTCCCATAATCGCTTCATGAGTACGACCTATATAGATGTTTTCCCTTGAGGGAAATCTGCTGAGAGAATGGAGATACTCCAATGAGTCCAAAGGAGATTAAGCGTCAGGGTACCGTAAATCATCTGGTCAGTGATTATGAAATTTAAATTCAAAAATAAATTCATGACCGAATCGAACAATTATTTGACATATGACTTGCCGCTTTCATGAAAATACATCATCAGTCCTTCATAACTGAGAGGTTGAGCAATCTGGTAACTTTGCAATGGTTTAACTCATTTTACAATAACAAGTCTACAATCTGTGCACTAAGAGCATATGCCTTATAAATCATGGATTCCAGTTAGAGACAAGACACGCATCTTTCATGATAATAATAATCCTTCATATATCCTTAAGGCTGAGTAGAAGGTGTACAAAATATTCCATATATAAAAGATAAATGGACCCTGATCTGAACTTTAAATTTCATTATTCAGGATAAGGCTCGAGGTTCCGAAATAGATTCGAAGTTCAAGTAAAAACTGAAGATTGCTTCTTCCCGGAAATGACAGCGATGAATAAAGTCGGCATGTCGTAGTACTGTATTTTCATTTTTGTGGTGCTTGACGGTGAAGGAATTATTATCGCAAGTAAGAAAAAAACGCCTCATTCCGTCACTACTGTTTATTCGTTACGACAGAGCATACGCTCCATCATCAGTGCCCTGCTGGCAAACAATAACCATAAAAAACGTTGTATAATATGTCAATTAATTAAAAAAAATAAGAAATATATGTACATATTGATGGTCAAGAATTAGAGTTTAAACATTAAACTTTAAGAATATAAATTTGTGCCCCAGTGAATATTTACAGAAATAAGAAAACTATTTTTACAAATTAAAATTAAAATTAAAGACTTATCAGTAGAATATACACACAATTTCAATAAATAGTTAACATAAACAAATAATAAAAAATGAATATTTACAATAAAGAAGTATAAAATAGAATAAATAGTAAAAAGCGAATAGTCCAATAAAATATTTTAAAAACCCCAAAAATGAAAAAACAACCACCGGAGGAGCTAAAGGGAGCTGTATTTTCGTCCGTTTGATTGAGATTTCGCTCGTTGCACGAACGCTGCATTTGACTTGCTCCCGTCCAGTGTGTGTTGAACCTTGCTGGTGGTCACATTTTTTCCCAAATCATATAAGAGAAAGTTGTAGAGACATTGGGACTATTTAATAATCATTTGGGGTCTTTTGAGATTCCCAAAAATTCAGAAGCTCTTCCCTTTGCTATATGGTCGTGAGGTTATCCTTTTGCGTTCATTGCTTTTTCATTTTTAGAGGGTCTTACAACAATCTTGCTGTAGTGCCTTGAGAGTCTGCAAATATAGTTTTCATAGACCTTTGCAGGTTGTGTTTTATTACGAGTCCTACATACCGAGGACATTCTACAATGATATGAACTGAGGTGATAAGTGTTCTACATGTGTTGTATCTTGGGGCTTCTCTTCTTATTATCAGATACGAGTGCGTTAGGCAGGTGCGCCCTATTCTGATTCTTGTCAATGCTGTCTCTTCTCACTTAATTGTTGTTACAGATGTGTTTTAATGATATGATAAGGGGCAGATTGACAGGTCAACATCAACTTTGATGTCAAGATTGTTGTAAGACCCTCTAAAAATGAAATATTGATAACGTGAACGCACTACATCCTGTTGTTCGTTTCTTATTTTCTATATTTTACACATAAATGGTACATTTTGTCTCGCCCAGCTACTAACCATTTGTTACTGGCTCATTCGTAAAGTTATCGAACACCTATCAAAGTTAATGTTGATTATTTCAAAGCCTTCTTGTGGAGTAACTTTTAGCACATTTCTCACAAGGAAATCAAATATTGAATTTGCACTCATGACGCGATTTTAGGAAAAATTTAAATGTGCATCAGTCCAACATAAAAGGTGACTAATATGAGGTCCATTCAACACTTTTTTTAAGTGTTTATCTATTGACACTCAAGTGCTTGCAATTTTTGTTGGTCACTAGACTCATGTAGTAAAAATAAGGTTTGAGTGATATTTCAAAAAGTCAACCATATTTGAAGTGCTCTTAACATTTTAAATCCCCTCCCCCTTAAACGGTGAAGATGAACTTCACTCAATTGGGCACAGCTGAGATCTTTCTTACTTAATATGGAAAGTATTTAAAGATTTTCGCTTAATAAATTAAACTTTGGTGGTGGTGACAGTGGCCAATGATTTCCAAGATATGTACTCATACATAGTATAAAAGTCCGTCACACTGGGACTGCGCAAACTAAGCAGATTTCCCACTTGCGTCATGTATTTGCATTTATCTCAAAACGTAAAATTTTAATTAGAACCATATTTGGTATTTATGCTTAAAAAAAAGTGCTTCATAATATAACAGCTTATTATCAATAAGACATGAGTAGGAGTGGGGGTTTATTAAAGGCCGAAAACTAATAAATGCAAATATCTCAGTTAATATTGATGTTAGAGAATAAATGTATATAACAACATTTATAGACCATTATATTTGCAATAAGATTGGTTCTATACAAATTTTAGATCCGACAGAAAATAACGGAGATATTATGAATTTTCGAAATTCACCCCCTCCCCCTGGTCAGATTTCAGCCGGTTAACGAACTTGATCTTTCTTTTTACATAAAACGACTAAATATCGAGTTTGGTAACGATTAAACAATAATCGCGACCGCTAGAGCGGTAACAGATGACCGACAGATTTTGAACTTACCTCATTTTTCGTCATCTCCTAAGTAGGATTGATGGACATTTGAAGAAAAATTTCGAAAATCGAGTAGTAACGACTTTAATAGCTGATTTTACTTTAGGGAAATCTGCTAAAAGCACACTCACTCAAATTTAAACGATGGTGTTTTAGTGAGGCTATCAATTATTGACAAGTAAGTTACAATACGATGGCTCCGGTCTTCCGTGGAAGTGGCGTTTTCAAAACTGTAAACCCACTAAAAATAATTAAATATCACACATAAACCCTTCATCATTCATCACACGTTTTATTATGCACTTAGGAATAAGAATCTTCATTCAAATATGTAAATACACTGCTAAGTGCTGCATTGATATTCAACACTAGAAAAATACTTGCGTTCACGGAAATAGTAGCTTTGGAATGATGTCACATTTTGTATAGTCACATTGTCGGGACTGGATGGAGTGTCACTCTTAATGGAAATATGCTAGGATTAATATTTATAAACAACAGTGTTGCTTTAATTCACCATTTTGCAATTTAAGCGTAGGCGCGGTGTAATTTTTCTATATTATGGCCATATGTTTCACTTAAACATGTACAAATGTGTAATTCATGCAGGCTGAATGTCACTATCACTGCTGAGGTAAATGACGCTTAATACTCAAGGATAAGGCCACCTTGTTGTGAGTCCGTTATCTTAGGATGTTCGAAAGGTTATTAGGGATTATATGATTATGAAAAGGTCACCGCAGTGAACTATTCCTCTGTACTATCATTAGCAGAAGAGAGACTACAACAATTCCTTCATCAGGGGTTTCATAAGACATTCCTAAACCTTTTGTATGTTTGGTTGGATTCACTAGAAATTTTACTTTTTGAAAGATCAGCTGTCGAAGGTTTTGAAAACTATCCTCAAGTATAGATCATACCTAGGACTGATCACATATGTATGTATACAATGAACTTAATGTTGAAAACGAAGTGGTATAGCGCGTCTCTCCACTGCTTATAAGATACAGATCGTGGACAGTCGTTACATGCAAGTAATGAAAGAATACTGGGAGAATGCTAGAGCAGTTTTTGCCCTCTACCGTCGATAATATCATCGTCTTTGGGCAGATATTAAAAAAGTCCGTCACGCAGGGGCTGTGTAAACTAAGCAGACTTCCCAAGTGAAGTTCTAGAATAGAGACATTTTTGACAGCAAAACACTTACTGAAACGGGCGAACTAGCTAGCCGGAAACTCGCGACTACAACAAAGACAAGTTAGAAGAACTCATCTGTCCCCGTAAGCTCAATAAAACGCAAATAACTCGATTAATATACAAGAGTAATTAGAGTAATTTTAATTTTCAAAAAGATTGGTTCTATAATATTTTTCGATCCGACCTATAGTAACGGAGATACTTCGAAATTTCAAAACTCCCTCTTCTTAACCCCCCATCCCATTGGTCCGATTTCAGGCAATAAAGAACTTGACCTTTATTTTTACAATAAACGTTTAGTAACGATATCGAGTTTGGTAACGATCAAGCAAAAATTACTACCGCTAGAAGGGATAATCTGCAAGTATATATATATAAATATATATATATATATATATATAAAAGAGGTTGGCTCAAAAATATACTTCAATAAATTAATCAAACTAGATGTAATTCATATGCTGGCTACGTAATTCTAAAAAGCCCTTCACGCTCTAGGGGCCCAGCAATAAACTGAAAGCAGTTTTCCCACGTGAATTTTACAATAGAAGGCAAATTTAACGAAGTCGAGCTAAATACTTATCCAAACTAGTGCCAGAGGGACTCACCCGACATTTTGGCGGAAAGTCCACCCTCTCTATTCACGTCCAGATTTAATAAAAATGCAAAACCTATTCGGAATTAATGAATAAGATAGACAACAACTATATACAAATACTCAAACAGCTAAGATGAATTCGACCCGGCTCCACCTTGGACAATTCGAATATCTATAATACAGGAAATCACCAAACTCATGAACAAATCGTCCAAGAGATCAACTATTGGAAAATAAAGGCAAGGCTTTCAATGTAATAAAATAGAAAAATACAACACCCAAAGAATATATACGCGCACTGATGGTTCGAGGGTCAGGCAGGCTTCCTCCTTGTAAATGACGAAGAATTTATATGCCTGAAGAATTCAAATAAAAATGTGTAACCTAGCATCTATTCCGCCACTATTCGCAATTAAATTCGCTCTTATCACTGCATACTTGCAAACCACTCAACTCATGGATAGTATTCCTGATTTGCACTGACGTCTATAATGAAACTTATTTGAAGTTTCAAAGATGTCACAAACCAACGAGCCATATAGTTAAGCAAAAAATACATCCAATTCATAATGCTTCCGAGACCTAAAAAGGGCCGTCTACTTCCCATGTAATTTCCCAGCCATTTGGGAAAGGAAATTAGTAAACTCAGATTTAGCAGCCAAGCCCATCAACTCGACTCCTATCACGCTCTCAGCATTAGAGCTATCAGACACTCTTACCAACCACTCAAATTATTAATTCAATAAAAACTGGTAACACAGTGGAATCTACCTTATGAACAATAACTAAATAATAGTGTTACCCTAAAAACCACCATCCGTCCAATGGAAATATTCGACAACCTAGACGAGGGGAAGATGAATTCGTAGGAAGACGTCCCTGCAACCTAATGTACACACTTTAAACAATGGCTATCTATGACAAAAGAAGCATTTGTCTTTTGTGAGAAATGTAACACAGTTTAATTGACTTATATCACATATTAATGTTTCAATGCCACAAGTATGCAGATATTAGAAACAAATACAATATTTCCAATAGTATAGAAGTTGATTCCTACTTGTGAGATCACTCCTTGAGGAAATCCATAAATTGTTTTTTTTAAAATAAACACGAGTTATATACAAAGAAATTTAAAGTGAAATTGCTCTTATCCTCGTTTAAATTGTTAAAATGGCGATATGGATGAGGATAACCAAAAGTGTGAATTTCATAGGGAAAATATTACAGAGGCGATGATAACCTGGTGAGTTTTTCGCCATTAAACCCTATACAACACCAACAATAATATATCTATACTTAGTATAAATATATATCGAAATAGATAAGGCTATATAACATGCAAGGACCTCATTTTCGTCATAATATGCCTATATAAAAATCGATGGACAATAAGTCACTATAAAATCGCGTCATGACTCCCGACCTCATAGATTTAGCTTATATCCCTTAGTAAATCATTTTAAAAACGAAGATTATAAGTGAAAGAAATAAAATGCTCTAATCAACAAAGTAAACAACTTTTGGCTCATGTGCACCTTTGCCGAAAATCACAAATGCGAAAATGAAATATCGTAATTTTAAAAAGGTTCCGTCACGCAGGGCTGCGTAAACAAGCATATTCCCCACTCCCGTGAAGTTTTAATATAGATATTAGAGTCGAGCAGTTAAGGAAACGGCCGAATTAATGCTTTTTGGGACATACCATATATAATCCGTTGAGCTCGCCCTTTAGATTTAATAAAAATGCAAATATCTCGGTTAATATTCAAGATAGAGTCAAAAATGTATATATCAGTATTTATAGTTAAATTTAAATATGCAATAAGAATAACTTTTGTTACATATTCGATCCGACGAATAGAAAACGAAATATTTGGAATTTTAAATTCAGCCTCCCCCTTACAAAACCCCCACTCCTCCCACGTCCCGATGTTCAGTATGGCTTATTATAATAAAAGCGTTAGTACTAATGCACATACCGACTAAATCATTTCGAGGGTCTTTCGTCGATAAAAAGAAAATTCACATTCGTTATACTGACGTATACTCGTTTCTAATTCGGTATATATAAATATATATATATAATATATATAGTATACTCTATAAAAACTAAAATAAAAAAGTTATGAGCATATGCCCCGTTTTTCGCCGAGAAAATCACAATAAATCGAAATATCGCTATTTGCAAAATTCAGGCCTAGTTAACCCCCACTCCTGGTCTCAGAGGATTTTAATATAGCCTTGAAAGTCTAATTTTAGTAGTAATATATTCCATACACAAGTATTCATAAAATTCGGTTCACCCGTTTATGCGTGAAAAGGTAATTGAAACAAACAAACAAAGAAAACAAACAATAAATACTTTTTTATTCAACAAACAAAAAGAAAAAAAATGCAGTTAAATGGTGTCTATGACATTATGAACGAAAATAACTGAAATTTTTAAAAAAAACATGTAAGAAAAGATTAAAAATTTTAGAATATTTATATAAAATAATTAAATATATATAATACTTGGAAAACATAAATATATATATATATATATATATATATGGGATCAGTACCTTTTATAGTAAATTTAATTTGAAAAACACTGAAAATTGGAGTTCTGTACCAATTTCTAAAATTACATCGTATATTTCTAAAGCGTCAACGTATTTTGAATTTTCGAAAAGTGCTGGCCTCTCCCTGCTAATACACGCATCACAATCGCGTACTCACAGATCACACTGCATCTAAACATTGTTCTGCGAACTGGTTGCAAACCATTCTGATGCGTCTAAAACGACTAAATGTGCGGGGCTCTCGGTAGACATTTTCTTTCAAACGTATTACACGAAGAAATCTAGTGGCGTGAGGTCCGGAGACCGGGGAGGCCAAGGCACCGGCCCACCTCGTCCTATATAATATATATATATATATATATATATATATATATATATATACAGTTTTGAAACGGACTTCATTTTCGTCATCTACTAGGTAGGATCGATGGACATTTGAAGAAAAATTTCGAAAATTGTACAACCTCAATAGCTGATTTCCTTAAGGGAAATCCGCTAAAATCTGGAGCTGAAATACGGGTTGGAAACAAAATTCAAAATCATACATATCTACTTCGTTATTTTTCTTCAAAAATGTTACTTGTAAAAACGTGAAATACGTAAACGTGCCCTGTGCGACATTGATGAGATTTCCCCCAAAAGATGAAAAGCGGTTTTTCTTGTAATATAGAAGAAGTTGATTGTAAAGAATCTTTTCTATTCAAGAATAAAGTTTCTGGATATGAATCCAAATTAAAGTCAATAAAACATTAATTTGGAAAAAAGATGTCACTTGATTGCTACCAGATAATCTCCAGCTAAAAATTAATGCAAAAAGAAGAAAAATTGCAGTGAAAGAAGAAATGGAAAGGATTTGTCATCCAATATTGCCAAGGCTCTAACTTTTAGATCTATTTCAAAAGGAGCATATCAATACCGCAGAAATATTGGTGAACCTCTTCCAGGCAATTCAACTTTACGTCGCCGGACAGAATCATTTGCATGCAATCCAGGAATTTTAAATAATGTGATACATTTAATGGATAGTAAAGGAAAATGTTTCACTGAATACGAACAACTCATTAGCTTGTCGTTTTATGAAATGAATATAGACAGCAGACTTGTTTATGATCAGTCTGAAGACAAGATACTTGACCCCCATAAAAATGCTCAATGTGTAATAGCAAGAAATCATTACTGTTTTCATGTTTTGAACATTTCATCTTATTACAGTAAAGTTTTTCTTTGTATTGTGTTAATTACGTCGAACAATTACGATTTTTAAATGTTAACGAACATATCTTAATTTTAAGGAACTATTATATATTTATTTTTAATGGAATCTAATTTGTACATGGATTATTTCAAGTAAAATATATTCAACTAAAGTAATTTGTATCATTTGCAGACATAAACCATTTTATTAATTTCGTATTCACCAAATTTATCATAAAACGGCTTATATTGATCGTATTTCAGCTGGTCCGTTCCGAGTTTTTGGTCCTAGTGACGTACAGGCTTCCTGCATTCTGATTGGCTATTCGCCTTATATTATACGTACCTTGGGTATAATCACTCAAAGGACTAGATGTTAATGAGATTGCAGACTTTCTGGTGTAAGTTTCAAATGACTGGGACGCTTCAATCATACAATACAATTTCAAAATTACATCTGATACATATTTTAGAAGAAAAATCGAGATAAATTTTAAAAGGAGTACATCTGAAATATTATATACGTGATACAAATAAAAAAAAAATACACTGGTCTAACCCAACATAATTTGGCATGGCTCAACAAATTCTCAATTATATAAAATTAAACGACCTGAGACAGATATGAGAGAATTACTCTGAACCAACTTACATACTTCCAATTTATAACGGCCCACTCGAAGATAATTACAGAAAACGTGTGATCGTAAAACTGAGAAAAGCTACAAAAGGATAATATTTACAAACTAGTTCCAAAACAATTAGAAACCTTTTGTAAAAGTGTTTATGAAGAACCAAGACTACACACAGTAGTTGAATCGTTATTTATCTAAACCTATTATAGAGGCACATTGTTAAAAAATTTTCTGTCACTAGCTCTCGGGCGGAATATTTTGTGCGTAATATACTGCTAAAGAATGGATCACAAATGCACATACTTCCTCGGTTAAGGTATCAAATTTAACAGAAACAGTAATATATAGAAAAATTTAAAAATGCGCTTAATTTCAATATCTAGTGTGATATCTATATAAAAATTTTTCGATCCGAGCATAATACGGAGTATTTTGAATTTTCAAAGTAACAGCACCCTCTAACCCCCCTCCCACTGGTTTCAATATGATATGAGATATCAATCATATATATACATATATTCAAAATATACATATATATATATATATGTTGAAAAATCGTGATAATTTTTGGGGGGGGTCTGAAATATTATATACGTGATACAAATACAAAAAAAATACACTGGTCTAACCAACATATTTTAGTCCTTACACAACTACGGGGCATGGCTCAACAAATTCGGATCGATTATATAAAATTAAAAACGCCTTTTCGAGACAGACTGTGTCATGAGTATAACTCTGAACTAGATTACATACTTCCCCATTGGTAACTGCCCACTCGAAGATAATTTTACAGAAAACGTTTGGTTTCACATATTTACTGATACTGAAGTCGCTCACGCAGGGGCTGCAACTCAATTTTTTTTTTCCCACGTAAACCTTTGCAAATTATTTTATTTTATTTACTCCTGATAACGTTATCTATGCATTCAAAGCGAGGTGAATCTAGTTTACCAAAACGGCCCGCACAAGGATAACATTGCCGACTCCTGCCGACCACACGCATGCATACAAAGCACATATCTATGTTAATATTCAAGATACAGAATAAATATATAGAACAATATTTATTGGTAAATTTTCGTTTTAGCAATAATGACGTTGCTATACAATTTTTTCGATCCGACGCATAATAACGAGATATTCATAATTTTCAAAAATCCCCCGTTGTAATGGATCCCCCCTTATGGTCCGATTTGGATAAGAACCTTCTAATGATATCAATAGTATTTTATGTATTTCTTGTAAATAATAAAGTTCTCAAATTTACAGTGAACAAATGTTTGTTCTATATAGACTGCTAGAGCGTTAACAGACACATCCATAAAAATACACACACATCACCACACACACACACACACACACACACACAAACACACACACACACACGACACACACACATATGATATATGTTTATATATATATATGAATATATATATATATATATATTCATAAAAATTTTGAATGGAAACCTATAGATAACGTCATCTCCTGGGTAGTGGCGATCGATGGACATTTGAGGAAATTTTTTTCAAAACTCGCGTCATGAATACGACCTCAAAGCCGATTTTCCCTTAAGGAAAATCTGCTAAAAGCTACAACGGGGTGAAATGAATTTACAAACTTATTTTTGAAGTAACAGAAACCTGTCTTTTTGTAGCTATTAAGCACCCATGGGCATACGTAAATTGAATCGTCTGTCTTGAGCAAGTAAATCTAAGGTTTATAATATTGTAATTCTTGTAATATTGCAATATATAGCGTATTTTTCTGTTTTCAATACTTTTTTGAGCTACATACTGCTGAAGTATGTATCAGAAAATATACTTCCCCTTTATAGGTATAATTTAGGGAAGAAACAGTAAAAAAATAAAAATAAAAATAAATAAAATGCAAATTTCAGTATCTAGTGTGATGTCAACTGGGAACACGGGTTATGTTTTACAACCCTTGTTTAGCCCGAGGTCTCATTAAGGATTTTCTGAATCGATGGAAACTTGACATATATTCCTATCGAAACCTGTGTCACGAATCGAATCTGGCCAGA
>CM032231.1:123605000-123680000 GCA_019009955.1 Riptortus pedestris
TGGTGACACCCAATTGAAGCGATTCTTATTACGTAAATGATGTAGTGTTTGTTGCCCTCTTTTTAAAACTGATTTGTAGCTCCCACTTGTATTCTTAAATGACGATTATTTCAATCGCATGGTCAGCTGAAGTATGGGCGGAAATAACTCCTTTGTTCTATGCCCATATAACATCAGAAAATGCTATGGAACCTCCAATATAACCAATAAAAGGAGTGCTGCGTAAGACACATTTTGACAAGATTTGCAGTATTTTCTTATCTAAAGCTGCTTAAACAATTTCAAATGTTTTCATCATGAGAGATATATATTTATTAAGAGTGTTTTCCTGTTTATTGTCCTCAAGGGGTTGCCATTTGGGGTCCTTGTCCACACGTGGCCAATATAACTCAGCATTATTATTTTACTGGCATATTAAAATCATTTCTATGTTTCCTCGATAGATGGCAGCTTGGTTAGTGAACAAAACCCAAAATTGTTCAACATTTCAAAAACATATTATAACTTCATTTCTAATAGTATTTAAATGAAACCAGTTACCAATGTATCAATGTATGTGTGTATGTTGACAGATCTATTTTAAATATTTTTATTTATTAACGGCCACTTTTTGCTACTATGACTAATCGGTACCGGTTATCAACAGGTTATCACCCTTTTCCAAGTATACGATGGAATGAAGGAACGGAACTTTCGTTCGTATGGGTGAGCATTTAAATGAAAGAGAAAAAGAAAGTGTGAATGAACGAAAATATGTACACACTAAAAGACTGAATGTCACTCAAAACGAATTAAATTATGAATGAACATAAGTGTTAACAAAAGTAAAGTTTGCATTATTTTTCTTTTGGAATTCTTTATTTTATGTGAGACTGATTAATTGACTTGAGTTATTGTCTACTTAACTAAATATGACATGTGTTAGGCGCAATATGTCTATAAAAAATAATAAATTGGGCAGTTTTTTTTGGTAGCATCATTTGAAATTGTATCCCAAAAAAATATTTTTACCAAAGAACTATTTGAAAACTTTTGGGAAATAACATTATGATGCGAAGGAAATTTCAATTAAAATATTGAAATAATTATTTCAAATTGTATTCAAGTCTGAGCTATGGTGTGCCAGTCTTTCTACTTTCGCTCCAAATTGAAGTTTTTTGTATTGTAAAGCTGCGGAGGCAGTTTACGCGCTAACATTTCTTTAATGTTTTAAAAGTCTTCTATCCTTAGAAAATGAGGAATTATAAGTGAGGCGTCAAAATCATTTACAGCTTCTTTCTATTCTTGTCCCTATATTAACATACGCATGCCCAGTCTGGCTGGGCATCAGCAACACACACAAAAAGAGACTCCAGTCCTTACAGAGCAAAGTACTTCGGATAGCGACAAATGCTCCCTGGTTTGTTAGGAACAGCCAAATCTGCAAGGAATTGGAGGTTGCTCCTATTTCAGTTCATTAACAACTGGTAAGTAAATATCATGGCAGGCTTCCGATGGCAAGTGAAGCCACTCATTATAATTTAGGTGCAATGACGGAAGGACGACTAGGTCCTTGGTACTACGTACCAAAACCTCTTAATTTTGTAACAAATCTTATAATAACACTTTGTGTATCATTCTTCTGTATTGGCCCAAATTAGTTTTCTTTCTTCTATTCTTGTCTAACAAGCAACTGCTAAAATAGAGAATAATTTTAATTGTAGTGCCATAAGTTTGTTATTATATTTGATACCTTGAAGTTTTTTTCATAACCACGCCTGATTACGCTGAAAAATGCCCAGTAATGTGTTTTGGTGATCTTTTACATTTTTTGGATAAGTAAACCTCCAGGGAAAGGCCTACTGACGTACATGTTAGTTGCCTGAACTAAATGTTAATGTTTAACAACATTTAAAATCGAAACTTTAAACGTTTGCACAATTTCCTACGCACGGACATTTTTTTTGTCTCAGAGGGAAGGTGCTGTAGTGAATAATCCCGCGCAAAGTATTTGTTGAATAGCAGCATGTCTTATGCTGATCCTACTCAGATGGTAATTTTGCCATCTGTCATTGGAACATCCTGCTGTATATTTTATCCCTAAATCCTTCATTCAATCTTTAAATATTCACCACGCATGTGAAAGAAAAAAATCATTGCAGATGCATCCTGAGCGTCCATCATTTTACTATTCATTGGCGTAAAACCGCGAGATCCTGATTCCCACAGTAAAAAACAACCCCCACGAGCTCCTAAAAGAGACGTGACACCAAACCCGGAAGGGCAGGTCCTCTTTCATTTTTTAAAAACCTTTTTAAACCTTATGCATTTCAAGGGTGTTTTTCCCAGAGCTAGCCTGGGTTAAGTCCCTTGCGTAAGGGGCTGGGTTTTTATGGCCCTACTGTAAGAAACCCTCTCAACCAACCCCTAAAAACTCCCTGCCGAAATAAAAAAATACAGCCCCTAAAGGCTTTTTTGTTGGTTTTTACGACCGTGACACAAAACTACCCCTTTCCCAAAGGCTCTTAATATGTTTGTTGCCAGTGGAGTCCCCCCTTTAGGCACGAACTGCTTTAGTTCCTTGTCCTTCGGCGTTTCGTCAAAAGGCATATTGCGTTGGAGAGTACCTGACCCTCCCCTAAATATGACTTCTCGGTATACTCCACAGGTCAATTAGAGACTGCCCTGTTTCCGGGTTACTTCTTGTCGGGACGCTTAAGCGTTTGTAAATTTATTTCAAGTATTCAACAATTATACTCTTTTATTTAATATCGCGATGACATTTTATTATAAAGGATGATCTGTTAGTGAACAGTGAAAATCGAACAATGTTTATGCATATATTTTTCTTTCAGTTGTCAAAAATAATGATATTACTCTTTTTGATAGAAAAGAAATTCAATAGCTACAGTTTTTGCTGTTGTTTCCCTTAAATATAATTAACGACTGATGGCTTCTACAGATATTTGTCCAAAAAAAATTCCTTTAAATGAATTAAACCTGAGTTACCAGCTACAACAATCTTATTACTTATGATACGTTTTAAATTTTAAACAATTCTTCAGGGGTAGGAGTACACTGTCTGAAAATAATTTAAGTAATGTTTTTTCATCAATTAAAATAAAGTTCATCACGCAGGGGCTGAGTAACAGATAAATCTACATACTGGTAACACCACCGTGGATGTTAAGGGAATAAATACAAACGGAAACAAAAAATTCCGTCAATTTAAAAGTAAATAATATTTGCAACGGAAAGCGTCTGAATTGTAAAAAAAAAAAACAGGGCAGCCAACTTTGCAGCGCTGAATAGATAGAAATATTCTACACCGAAAAAATTGATAATTAATGAAATATATCTGAATATAACACATTAATTTTATTGAAAACTATTTACTATAGCTATTGCTGTAAATTGTAATGAATCACAATTATTTTTATCTCGATTACTTAAATTTTTGTAATCAAAGAACAAAATAAGGGGGGGGGGGATCAGCAGAACGCATTTGCATATATCTCACAAAGTTAAAGTTCAACGAAAACAATATTTGGTATTTAGGCTTCAAATAAAGCGGTTAGTAATATGATAGTTTATAGTTAATCTGACATGAGTCGGAGTGAGGGTTCACTGAAAACGGAAAACAATAAAATACCTCGCTTAATATTCATGATAAAGAAAATATGTATGGAACAATACTAATAAAAAATTTAATTTGCGATAAAATTCCGACGTATAGTAACAGAGATATTTCGAATTTTCGAAATTCCTCCCCTTTAAACCCCCCTCTCCCTGGTCCGATTTCCGCCGTTAACGAACTTGATCTTTCCTTTTACATAAAACGACTAAATATCTAGTAGTATATATATATATATATATATATATATATATATATATATATATATATATATCCAATCTCTATTCCTTTAACTACCATGAATACCTTTTATACTATTTTCGAGTAATTTAATTGTCTAACTCCTGCAAAATTAATGCGAATGCAGCATGGTATTTAACATTTTTGAATTAATAGTAAAATATATGCGTTTCCCAATTATAAAAAGCTCCGACCACATGCATCGGTAGTAGAATGTAATGTGAAAATAAATTGCAGATCTGTTTAAATAAATAAAAAACGCATTACTAAAAATGCATTATCTCTTCAACAGGTATTGTGAAATTTTTAATTTCGAACATTCACTCCCTCAATACACCATCACTCCCCCCCCTAATTATCTCCATAGTTTCAAGGATATTGAGCAACCCATTCAAAATATTTCTTGTTAACGTAAAGTTAATATTTCTTGTAATTCTTTCTGGTTTTTTTTGTACCTCGTTCATGAGTCATCTTGAAAAACGTTGGCAAAAAAAAAAAAAATTGGATGATGAAGGCCTGGGACACTTTAATTATATTGGCGAAATATCTTGCTACAGCAGAGAAGGAAATGATTCATAGCTTCAGCTTGTGGAATAAGCAATCTTGAACCTTCAACAGAAAGTGACACCGATCAATTTTAAACGGTTCGTCCGTCAATGAATCCGTATTATCCTCGTTTGGCTTTCAAGTTGCCGCTATCACAGCTGTTACATGAACATAGTCAATGTGAATAAAAAAACCATTCCTACTTGCAATTCTAACTATTTAGCTCGTAAAAGTTATACAAGTTTAAATATTAACGTTTTATTTTTCATTTTAGCAGATTTCCCTTCAGGGAAATCAGCTATTGAGGTCGTACTTATGACGCGATTTTAGAAAACTTTCTTCAAATGTCCATCGATCCTACCCAGGAGATGACGAAAATGAGGACCGTTCAAAATTAGATATATATATTTGTCTGTTAACGCTCTAGCGGTCGCTATTTTTGTTTGATCGTTACGAAACTCGATATTTAACCGTTTTATGTAAAAAGACAGATTAAATTCGTTAATGGCTGAAATCGGACCAGAGGGAGGGGGGGGTGTTTAGAGGGAGGATTTTCGAAAATTCGAAATATCTCCGTTATTATGCATCGGATCGAAATGTGGGACACCTGGTCGGGTATCGTTCGGATTAGTTCGGCCGTTTTCGTAACTGTTCGGCTCAGGTGGAAGCTCCTTCTAACCTTACCTGTCGTTTCTAACCTTACCTTACCTTCGTTACTTTGTGAGATTTATGAAAATACGTTCTGTTCAACCGTCCCACCCCCCCCCCCTTGTTTAGTTCTTGACTACTAAAATTTGAGTTATTAAAATATAAATTATTCTTACAATTTAGAAGTCGTTTCAGTTGAGAATTTATTAGAATTATCTGAAAGATTTCTCATTACCGTTTGTATTTACTCAAGGTGGTGTTGTATTACGAGTATGCAGATTTCTCTATTATAAAACTTGACATGGAAAATCTGCTTAGTTTACGCATCCCCTGCGTGACGGACTTTCTTTTTCTCACTGGGAAATTTGTTAGAATTATACTGTTATTATTATTATGATAAATTTCTTCACCAGCAATCTGTTCAACTCCGCAAGTGATTGACATGCAATGATCCCATAAAATGATTTATTAGGAAACATATTATTTAGGTTTTCATTTATGATATTCGAACTTTAGTGGAATTAAATACACTTTATTTCATCAGCAATTGGAAATAAGTTGTCCTTGTGTATTTCTATCAACGTAGCTTTATTGAACACTCTTTAGAACTGTCTGACTATTAAAACTTGCTGAAAAGTCCGTCACGCAGGGGCTGCGCAAACTAAGCGGATTTCTCACCTCCTGTTATAACACACTTGTCATCTCATCTCAGTATATATTACGATCGTCATCATCATAATCCGATGAGCAGGGAGGGGAGAGGGTTAATGAATGCTGAAAACAAGAATTCAAAAATGATTCGTTTAATACTTGAATTACAAAAACATGCATAGAACAGCAATAGTAGAACATGAATAGTTTAACAAGATTGGTTCTATAACATTTTACAATCCGACTTCTTATAACGGAGATACTTTGAATTTTCGAATCACTCCCCCGTCTATTCAAGGTCCATATTCAGCCAATAACAAAAATGATCTTTAGTGTTGACAAAAACGTTTATATATCGTGTAAGGTATAAATCAAACATAACATAAATCTCAAATGATGACTTCATCACACAACAAAACGCATGTATCTTGCATGAAAAAGGTCTCTTTAAAAAAACACTTAGTATTTAAGCTTGGCTAATGATTTGATTCATGATATAAAAGCTTGTTGTTAATATGACGTTAGTAAGAGTGAGGGTTAACTGAATACTGAAAACTAATAATTCTAAACAAATAATATTCGTGATTGCGAAAGTATGGATTATAACCACTTTTATAGAACATTAAATTGTCAATAAGGTTCTACACTTCGATCCTGCAATGCGATGCTTCTATACTCTTTTTTGATTGAACTTATAACGATAGAGATATTAGCTCTCCAAAGGTCCAATTTTAGCAGTTAACGAACTTAATCTCCATTTTAAAATAAAAGGTTTAAATATCGCGTTTGTTAACGATTAGACAAAAATTGCAACCGCAAAAAAATTTTGTTAACAGACAAATACCTAAATATGTCTATATATAAAATTTTGTACAAACCTCATTTGCGTCTTCTCCCGGGAAGGATAGATGGACATTTACGAAAATCGCATTATAAGTACAACCTCAATAGCAGATTTCCCACAAAGGATATTAGCTAAAATGCCAATTAAATCATATGTTATAATAATCTGGGGCTAAGGTTAGTCATGCGAGTTAAAGCGTTGACCTTTATCTCACATGGCAAGCCTAGAGTGGCGAGTTCGATTCTTGCCTGGGCAAAGGAAATTATTTAGTGACGAAATTCATTAAATACCATCCTAAAATCCCACCCTGGCTAGAAAAGAGTGGTAACCTGTAGATAACCCGTCCCGATTAGCCTGAGTTGCAAAAAGTGGACGTTAATAAATAATAATCTAATTGATAAATGCATGCCCTTCTCCTATACATTTTTAGGTTATGAGTTGGTCATTGGGGACATATATCCCATTGCCCATTCTCAGCATGTGATGAAGTTGTCACTCTTTCTCATTTAGAAATCTCCCTTAAGGGAAATCAGCTATTGAGGTTGTACTCATGACGCGATTTTCGTAAATATTTTTACAGCTATTCTTTCCAAAAGGAAGCTATGAACTTGGAGTTATAGCTGTTACATATGTGACCCAGGTTTGATGAATTAACTCTCTAGAAGACGATAATTGTTCTCTTAAACAATATTCAATTCCATAATTAATCATTTGACTAATTTTCTGTCAGAAGATGTCAAGTAAAACGAATATGCAGCTAACTTTGCTAATTGCTGTGACACAATTAAATCAGAGTTTTTGTTAAAGTAAGTTTTTTGGGCAAAACAACTACCAGATTATCACCGCCCTGTAATATCTATAATTCACGTTTAAGCAGATTTCCCTTAAGGGACATCAGCTATTGAGGTTGTACTCATGATGCGATTTTCGAAATTTTTCTTCAAATGTCCATCGATCCTACCCAGGAGATGACGAAAATGAGGTCCGTTCAAAACTGTATATATATATATATATATATATATATATATATATATATATATATATATATATTTTTCTGTTACCGCTCTAGCGGTCGCAATTTTTGCTTGATCGTTACCAAACTCAATATTTAGTCGTTGTATGAAAAAAAAAGATCAAGTTCGTTAACGGCTGAAATCGGACCAGTGGGAGGGGGGGTTAGAGGGGAGGATTTTCGAAAATTCTAAATATCTCCGTTACTATAAGTCGGATCGAAAAATTGTACAGAATCAATCTTATTGCAAATTAATTTGCTATAAATATTGTTATTCCCTATCGTGAATATTAACCGAGATATTTGCATTTTTATGAAATTTGGGCCGATAACGGATTTTTGAATTTCCCGCCAAAACCTAGTTCGGACTGTTCGGCTCTCCTGTGGAGATTTCTCTATTGTATAACTTCACGTGGGAAATCTGCTTAGTTTACGCAGCCCCTGCGTGACGGACTTTTGGTATCCTCATCCACATCGCCATTTTAACAATATACACGAGGATACAAAAAACCTGTGTAATTTAAATTTCTTTGTATAAATTCGTAATTTTACAAAATTAAGGGAATATTACCATGGATAGATGGAGGTTTTTATAGTTTTTAGTTTGTTGTTCTGGGTTTCGTTCCACATTTGTTGCCAGTTTTTATCAATTTCTTCTTTGAGTGGTTATTAGAGTTCTTCAGATGTAATTGTTGTTGGGGTGATGGAGTCGAGTTGGTAGGCTTCTCTGGCTGCTACATCTGCTTTTTCATTTCCATCTATTCCCACGTGTCTTGGAATCCACATGAAGTAGACGACCTTTTTTATCTCTCGGAACATTTGTATAAAATTATGTATTTTTTGTACTATTGGATCGTTTGTAAATACATCTCTAATACTCAATAGGGCACTCAACGAGTCGGTGCATATCTGGGATTTTTCTTGAGTCGAGCGTTTGCAATTGCAGTGATATAATGTGAACTGAATTGCAAATAATTGCTGGTTAATTTGTTGAGTTTGAATTTTCGGCAGGCATTTTCTTCGTAGTAGGAGTATTTTTACACAATTTTGCTTCATGTACATTACATCATATATATCATTCATATACATTACAATTATTGTAAATTCTTTTTCCGAAACATTTATTAACCAAATTACTACAAATACACCCCTTCTAAATATGACAACGCGTATGAGACGTGTTTTTTTTCTGCACTAATGTTTTGAAATCGCCATATATCCAGCTGGAAGGAAACACACACTGAATGGTTGTGAACGGATAATACAGCTGAGAAACAGCTGGAGATGAAACTACCTATCTCCAGGAGAGATAATAGTGTGACATCACCCGGGCCCAGGTAGTCATAAAAGTTGGAGGGGAAAAGATAGAGGCACAAAACACAATAATCCCTAGCATGTGTCTTTTATGGTGTCTTAGAAAACAGCACAGAGTAGAGTGGATCTCTCTATTTTTATCTTTTGAAAGTCTCAGTCAGAGATATTACTCTTACAACCATTGTTAGAAGTGTGTAAAATACATCATCTCATTTACATTTATATTGCTATTTTAATTTGGTGTGTCTCTGCCGATTTTACAATGTTTCCTAATATAAAACATAATGGGTTGTAAAATAAGTTCGTAGCCTTAATCAGTATTTCAATTTAATCATTTCTGTGTTTAGAAAATCATGTGTGTCTTCGTCAATAATGTTTACATATTCTAAAATAGTATTAGTTTAGTTGGAACAATTAAAGGCAGCGGTTGAGGAAAAGAGTCCAACATTGGCTAATCGCAGAGGCATAGTTTCCCATCGCGATAACGCCCGTCCCCACGTGTCTGTGTAGTCCGATTCACATGTAGTCAATTCGATTAGTACAAGAGGGGGTTACCGAAGGCTGGATTAGTTGAGGCACTGCTAATATGACAGTGTAGTTGAGTAATCAAAATCATATGAATCGAAATTGAAATATGTAAATCGATAAAAATGAATGCTTGTATGCGTGTCCTTTATAGACTCGTAAACGGCTGAACAGAATTTTATGAAACTTGGTATGTATATTACTACTAACTCAGGCTAGGTTTCTGGCTATAATAGTGTTCTCGGAGACGAACAGGACTGGAGGTTATAAGGCAGGCCTGAAACTAAAAATTGCGATATTTCGTTTCGTATTGGTTTTTCGGCAAATATACACATTAAAAAAATTGTTTATTTTGTTATGTAGAATAACTTTTGTAATGTACTCTTTTGTCGTATACCGAAGTATAAATGAGTTATACGCTAAAAACAATAGTGGGAGTCAACAATTTTATATGTCACAAAAGACTCAACGGAACTAAACGAAGCTCCCTATGTGATTTGGTATTAACACCTCCCTGATTATAAGCTATTTTAAAATTTCGAGGTATGAACAGGAGTGGGGATTGTAAGGGACGTCTGAAATTAAAAATAGCGATGTTTCATTTCCTATTGTTTTTTTCTGCAATTATGCACATAACAACAGTTGTTTATTTTGTTATTTAAAGTACCTTTTAAAATATGCACTTTTTCCGTATCACAAAGCATTATTGAGGTATACACGAAAAGCTATAGAATGGCTATATGCTATATTATCATTTTTAGGAACAAACAGGAGTGGGGGTTGTTAAGGAGGCATGATATGAAAAATTGTTATATTTTTTTTCCTATTGTTTTTTTTTGGCAAACGTGAACATTACAAAAGATGTTTAATTTGATATTTACAGTAATTTTTATAATATACCTACATCTTTATCGTAATTTAGTATTTTAGTTGGTGGCGTAGCAACGCTCGCAGAGTACAGCTAGTAATTTTTTAATGGTGTATTTTTTCCTTATTATTATTCATTAATGTCCTCCTTTACTTATATTACGAATTGGGACGGGTTATCAACAGGTTACCACCCTTTTCTAGCCAGGGTTGGACTAAAGATTTTATTTAATGAGTTTGTCATTAAATTAATTCCCAGACGGGAATCGATCTCTCCACTCTAAGTTTACTATGTGTGATTAAAGCCACGCGAACTGTATTTATTTATTCATTTATTTATATACTAATTATTATAAAAATAATGGGTAATCTAGACAGCAGTGGCTTTCCAACCGATATTGGCAAGAATTGCGAAACGTTCTCTCATTTACGGTTTTGCACTTATACAAGAGACTCAGCTCAGGAAATTGCTCCTGGCAATTGGTTCACAGAAAAATGTAAGGAAAAAAGAGGTCTTTAATCTATATAAAAAATCCATCTCGCAGAAGCGTACAATAACAGATCTTTATAATAAAAAGGCAGTAAGCGTTCAACATAATTAAAGGATAGTTGCCAGTAGTGCCAACCTCTGGGTAATGGATAAAAAAAAATATCCTTGGTAAAAAAAAATAAGATATTTAAGTGGTAAGAGAAGTACTGACTTTATTAAGAAATATATATAACACCTGAATAATATGATTTATTAGTAATGAATTACAATAGTAATCGTCCCTAATCACGAGTGGGGGATAAGTTAGCCATGCGAGATAAAGCGTTAGCCATAATCTTACACGATATACCTAGAGTGGTGAGTTCTATTCCCGCTTGGGCGATTGGAATTTTCTTGGTGACGAACTCATTAAATAGACTCGTTAGTCGCACCCTTGTTAGAAAAGGTTGGTAACCTGCAGATAACTCGTCACAATTAGTCAAAGTTGCAGGATGCTAATAAATAACCATAATAACAAGTAAAAGTCCGTCACGCAGGGGCTGCGTAAACTAAGCAGATTTCCCACGTGATGTTTACAATAGATAAATATACATACAGGTAACACAGCCGTGAATACTCAGTAAATGTACAATGCAAGGCTGAATTGTAAACAAACAGGCAAGCCTGCCTCGTAGCGCTACATAGATAGACCGGAACGACAAAGAATTCATGCAATATATCTGAATATAACATATTAATTTTATTGAAAACAATTTACCAAAGCTAGTTCTGTAATTTGTAATGAATCAGAATCATTTTTATCTCAATCACTCAAATTTTAGTAATCCAAAAACAAAAGAAGGGGGGGTCAACAGAACGTATTTGCACATATCTCACAAAGTAAAAGTTCAAGGAAAACAATATTTGGTATTTAGGCTTCAATTAATATCTTTTATTATATAACAGCTTTATTTATGTAACATAGGAGAAGTGGGGGTTTACTGAAGGCTAAAAACTGAAAAATGAAAATATCTCGGTTAATATTCAAGATAGAGAATAAATGTATATAACATCATTTATAGTGTATTTAATTTTCAATAAGCTTGATTCAATACACATTTTCGATCCGACTTATAGTAACGGAGATATTTCGAATTTTCAAAATTCTCCCCCTCTTCAGCCATTAACGAACTTGATCTTTCTTTTTATATAAAACGACAAAAATTGCGACCGCTAGAGCGGTAACAGACAAATATATATATGTGTGTATACAATTTTGAACGGACCTAATTTTCGTCATCTCCTAGGTTGCATCGATGGACATTTGAAGAAAAAAATCGACAATTCCGTCATGAGTACAACCTCAATAGCTGATTTCCCTTAAGGGAAATCTGCTAAAAGAAGGAAAGATTTTGGTACTTCTTGACTATTGGGAAGCCACCCATTTAAAGACCATTATCAAATCATAATTAACAGAAAATCACTCAATAACGACACTTCTAGAGTATATAAATGACAAAATCGCTATTTACGGATAAAATATTTACTGGTTCATAACTGCGAATCGCAAATTCACTGTTATTGCTATCGCTGTAGGCTGTTCATATTTGACTAGATTATCTCAGTCATTCTGAAAATGAGTGATTGTCTATTAACAACACTTGGTGTACACTAACACTATTTGGTATTTATTATCACCACTTGGCGATATTTTATTATTACACCACTTGTACAGCTACCTCACAGATTTGATGTGGCAGATGACAGCCGGGGACGACCGCTTTATGCAGCTACTCCGTAATATCGTCGAGTTTTGAGCTAACTCTAATTTATAATTATATTTTCCGATTCTAATACACTCTAGTGGTGTTATTAGCAGATTTCCATCAAGGGAAATCAGCTATATCTCCGTTACCAAAAACTTGTATAGAACAAATCCTTATTGCAAATTAAATTTACTATAAATAATGTTATATACATTTATTCTTTATCTTGAATATTAACCGAGATATTTGCATTTTTATGAATTCTGTGGTCGAGTAGGCTATGTTCGGATTAGATCGGCCATTTCCATAACTATTCGTCCCTCCTGAATAGGTTTAGAGGTTACCTTAACTGTTTTTTGCTAGAAACTACTGGGTTATTACGCCCTAAATAATGTTTTAGGTTTAGAGGTTTCTTACTACTACAGTTGTTATTAGGCAGATTTCTCTATTGTATAACTTCACGTGGGAAATCTGCTTAGTTTACGCAGCCCCTGCGTGACGGACTTTTTTTAATAATAAGGTTGTTTTTAGCAGATTTCCCTTAAGGGAAATCAGCTATTGAGGTCGTACTCACGACGAGATTTTCGAAAAATTTCTTCAAATGTCCATCGTCCTACCCAGAAGATGACGAAAATGAGGTCCGTTTAAAATATATATATATATATATATATAGTTTTAAACGACTTTTTTTTAATATGATTTAATAATCGTCTTTAAATGGGTGGCCTCCTGATAATCGATAAGTATCAGGATTTTAGCAGATTTTCCTCAAGAGAAATCAGCTATTGAGGTCGTACTCACGTGACGCGAATTTTGAAATATTTCTTCAAATGTCCATCGATAGATGAGGAAAATGAGGTCCGTTTATAACTGTGTTTTTATACGTTGAGATTTGGCTACCAAACTCGATATTAAGGCGTTTTATGTAAAAAGGAAAAAGATCAAATTCGTTAACGGCTGCAATCGGACCAGGGGGAGGGGAGAAATTTCAAAATATCTCTGTTACTATACTTCGGATCGAAAGATGGTACAGCAAAAATTTTATTGAAAACTACATTTAGTATAAATATTGTTATATACATTCATTATCTATCTTGAATATTAACCGAGATATTTGCATATTTCAGTTTTCAGCCTTCAGCAAACCCCCACTTCTACTAATATTACATAAACAATGCTCTGTTATTAGTAAACCACATTACTCGAAGCCTAAATACCAATTATTGTTTTCATTGAACTTTTACTTTGTGTGATATACGCAAATACGAACTGTTGATCCCTTCACAACTTCTTTAGTTATTTGATTACTAAAATTGGAGTGATAGAGTTAAATATGATTCTGATTCATTACAAATTACAGCACTAGCCTTGGTAAATAGTTTTCGATAAACTTAATATTTTATATTCAGATATATTTCATTAATTGTTTTTCTTTATCGGTCCATCTATCTATTCAGCTCTATTATATGATTTAAGAAATTCTCATTAACGTATCAATTTATTCGCTTAACATTCACCAGTATTTAGATTTTCTATTGTAAACCTTCGCGTTGGAAATCTGTTTAGTTTACTCAGCCCCTGCGTGACTGACTTTTTTTAATTTAATTAAGATATATAATACGAAGACCTTTCAGCTCTTAAAGAATCAAGCGATAAACTTCACTGTAGTAAAAAAATTAACATTTTCATAAAGGAATTTTCCAGGAAGATAAAGCAATGAAAGGATCAATTTGCCACGAATATATTGAGCTGTAGAAAATCGGAACAAGCTGCCACGATATATAGATATATAATCTCCACGATATGCACGTCTATATAAATATATATATAGACACATAATCTCTAGTTGAGGTGAAGAGAAAAGATCAAGGACTCAGACGGCATAGGAGTTGTTCCCGAGCGGTGACTTCGCTTCACCTAGGAAGCAATATCTAGAACTAGTTTAGCAAGTAGATTATTTAATTGTTGCCAGGGCAGCAATTAGTAATAACATATATAATAATAGATTGGTAATCAGGAAAAATAAGGTTGACAAAGGTAACGAAGCAAAACCAAGGAAGGAAATATGACAGCCATCCTTGGTCTAACCTTGAAGGGGGACTTTCATTGACAGTAACAAATGTAATCGGTACAAAATTGAGTTATAGCATTCCATATATTTACTAACTGCAGTTCTACTGGTAAATATATTATATATGCTCCAGACAGAATCAATTAAATATAATTAATTGGAAATATCGAGTTATGCCAATCATTATGTATCCATAAAACTGGAATACGAATTCATCAGCAGTTTTTTATTTATGTATTTTTTTCCCCGTAACTATTATGCATTAAATACTTAATCAAGGATAATGACAATAAGTATCTCGCTACTATTATAACAGGTAACTAAGCAGGATAATATTTGTGAACAGGTAGTAATCTAGACTAGAGTTATTGAGAATGATATGTTTAGTTCAACAAATACTGCCTTTCCCTCCAACGGATTTATCATAATTTATATTTCTATGGAAAAATCCGATGAGAAGAAGTGGGAGTTTGCTCATGCCTGAAAACAATAAGTTTGAATAATTCACTTAATATTTAATCTACAAAAAAAAAAAATATAAACCAACAATTGTGGAGCATAAGTAGTTACACAAGATTGGTTCTATATTATTTTTCCATCTGGCTCATAATAACAATATTTGAATTTTCGAAACTTCCCCCGCCCCCTATCCTCCCCCCCCTTCCCAATCCCTCTCCAGTTTCAGCCACTAACTAATACGATCTTTATCTTAAGGGAAATCTGCTAAAATAATAATCACCATGAATGATTTATTATTTTACTCCTTTGTACTAACACCTCCATTTTGGCCATTAACCATCTAAGCAAAAAGTGTGTCTATCGGAGAGGTAAAATGTAAAGAAGAATTAAGAAATATTGTGGATATGTCAATTTAAATATGAGACTGTGAACCTAATTCCACAAAAAGCTTGAGGTACGTTCTTAAACAAAGGTTCTTAAAGGCTCAGCACCGCCAGTATATATGATACTGATGTCACAGATGTTCACCGACATGTATAACAAAATTATTTATTTTAGCAGATTTCCCTTAAAGGAATCAGCTATTGAGGTCGTACTCATGACGCAATTTTCGACAAATTGCTTCAAATTTCCACTACCAGATCCTACCCAGATGACGAAAACGAGGTGAACGGACTATATATATATATATTTGCCTGTTAACACTCTAGCGGTCGCAATTTTTGTTTATTTGACAAACAAGTTTGTACAACAAACAAGTCGGTATTTAATCAAGTTAACGGCTGAAATCGGACTAGTGGGAGGGAGGGGGGGGGTTTAGAGGAGGAATTTTGGAAATTCGAAATATCTCCGTTGCTATAAGCCGAATCGAAAATTTGTATAAAACTAGTCTTATTGGAAATCAAAAGATCTCTAAATGCTGTTATGTACATGATTTCATTATCTTAAATATTAACCGAGATATTTGAGTTTTCTAGATTTCGGCCTTCAGTAAACCCCCACTCCTACTCATGTCATATCAACAATAAGCTGTAATATTATGAAGCACATTATTTGAAGCCTAAACAAACAGATATTGTTCTCACTGGACCTTTACGTCATGAGTTAAATGCAAATACGGGACGCAAGAGGGAAATCTGCTTAGTTAACGACGGACTTTATTTTTTGTACGCTTCTATGTGTGTGTGTGTGTGTGTGTGTGTGCGTGTGTGTGTGTGTGTGTGTGTGTGTGTGTGTGTGTGTATGTGCAGATATACAAGTCTGGGACCGGAATCTTTAAACTATACAGAACAATTTAAACTCGAAAAATAGTCTAATTTTTGCAATCTGGATTTTCCAGATCCTAATAGCAGATTTCCCTTAAGGCTATTGAGGTTGTACTCATTGCGATTTTCGAAATTTTTCTTCAAATGTCCATCGATCCTACCCAGGAGATGACGAAAATGAGGTCCGTTCAAAACTGTATATATATATATATATATATATATATATATATATATATGTGTATATATATATATATATATATATATATATATTTGTCTGTTACCGCTCTAGTGGTAGCAATTATTTTTTAATCGTTACCAAACTGAATATATAGTCGTTTTATGTTAAAACAAAGATCAAGTTCGTTAACGGCAGAAATCGGGCCAAGGGGAGGGGGAGGTTTTGAGTGGAGGATTTTCGAAAATTCGAAATATCTCCGTTACCATATGTCGGATCGAAAAAGTTGTACAAAACCAATCTTATTGCAAATTAAATGTACTATAATTATTGTTATATTTATTTATATCACAATCTTGAATATTAACCGAGACATTTGCCTTTTTCAGTTTTCAGCCCTGAGCAAACCGCCACTTCTACTCATGTTACATAAACAATACTCTGCTACATAATAAATCACATTATTCGAAGCTTAAATACCAAAAATTGTTCTCAAGAGACCGTTATTATACGAGATAAATGCGAATATGTCCTGGTGAACCCCCCGGCTTAAGGTTTTGGACTAATAAAATTTGATTGATTGAGTTATGAATTATTTTGACTCATTATTAATTACAGTACTAAATATAGTAAGTAGTTCTCGATCAAATTAATATGTTATATTCTGATATATTTCAGTAATTGTTTTTCTTTCCGGTGTGAGGCGGGCCGGCCCGTTTGTTTACATTTCTAACGCTTCTATCGCCAGGTTATTGAAATTGAATGAAACATTTCTTATTTCCGTTTGTATTTATTCACGGTGGTGTTGTATTACCAGTATGTAGATTTATCCATTACTAAACTTCAAGAGGGAAATCTGCTTAGTTTACGCAGCCCCTGCGTGACGGACTTTTTAACTAAGTACATTTAGTATTAAAATGACTTGATTAAATAAGAATATGTCTATAATCCAGACATTCTTAGGCTGATATTTACAGGAAGAATGTATAAATATTGATGGCAGGGCTTATCAAGAGTTTTTACATTTTCTACACATTTCAAGGTCTTATATAATGGATATTTTCTAATGAGATTTTATTATACTGTAAGACAGCATAAAAACCCGGTCGCCTGATGAAATGAACCTTATCTAAACACCTTTTTTCATTTATAAGTAATTTTTTTAATTCATTTCTCTTATTTTATTTTTCTATTTACTACTGTTTTATATAATCTGGAGTTATAAGTTGTCCAGTGCACATTAAATGGCCAGCTTTTCTCTGTATATTTTTATTTTTATTTTATTTTAATTAGTAACCAAGATAAACGTGGGAGTACGAAGCCTACACTGTGAACTTTAACGTGCACAGTGCTTAATAACTTAACTGTCTCTCCATATTTGTTAATTATCAAAGTCATTCAAATTGATGACGTCATAAGGTTTACGAAGTGAAGGGAACTAGTTATGTCTTTAGAAAATGAGGAAATACATGATTGAAAAAACTCTCTCCGTCCGATTACTGTCAAGCTCAACTATTCATTGAGTAGTTTTCAACCAATTGATAGAATATTTTTAGGGTTTTGTTGGTCTTTTGAAGACTCTAAACCACAATGATGACTTAAAGGTCCACTAACTCTAAATAGTGAGAAGTGTAAATAGGTACAACGTAACTCGTGTTACTAGCACACATCTTTAAGTAAATATAAATAAATAAAAATGTATATTTATAGATTTAGTTAAGAAATAATTGTATAAAAAATTAGTAAATTTAATACCCTTAGGATATGACAAGAGCGGTATTTACAATATATTAGTTGATATTATTTAAGACATAGAGTAAAACAGGGACTTGTAAACAGCATTATACTACTATAAAGGGCATAATAACCTAGTTGTTGATTGCCCAAATCATATTAATTATAATCCTAATCTAAATAATAACATATCAAGATACATATTAGCAGTATCTAATCATTAGATCTCTGATTTTGCTTGAGGGAATTAAGGATGTACTTACGTTATCGCAAAACTGCAATGTACATTGTTCTTGTCTGGAACAAGAAGAAAATTAGGTCCGTTCTTATTTTTAACTATGTATTAGCAGATTTCCCTAAAGGGAAATCAGCTATTCAGGCCTTACTCCTGAGGCGATTTTCAAAATTTTTCCAAATGTCCATGGATCCTACCCAGGAGATGACGAAAATGAATTTCCTTCAAAATGAAAGATATATACACACTAGCAAACTCGACAGGCGTTGTCCTGCATGATATTTCAAGCTATTAGGATATTAAATTTAATAATATTATGTTTAAAACAAAACCTTCTTTTAATAACACCAAAAACAATTTTTATGTGCACGTCTGCCTAAAAACAAATAGAAAATGAAATATCGCGATTTTTAAAAAAAACTCGCGTTTGAACCTAAAAAATTAAATATAGCTTATAACCATGGAAGAATTAATGCTAATTTACATATAGAGTTTTGTTAAGTACGGTTCAATCGTTAGTGCCCTATCAAATTGTTTGCTCCCGCTTTAATTTTTTAGTATATATCTCCTTTATACTTTGTTATACGACAAAAGTGAATATAACAAAAGTTACTCTAAACAACAGAATAAACAAATTTATCCTTTGCATATTTGAAGAAAAATCAATAGGAGACGAAATATCGCTATTTTTAATTTTAGGCTTCCCTTACAACCCTCACTCCTGCTCCATCTGCCGTGCTGATTTGTGAATCTAAACCACCCAGGGCTTCACATAACCAATCAATTTAGGAATAAATAAAAAAAAAAACACATTGACTAACAGTGAAACGAGATTGGAGACAAATTACTGATGGTGACTTTACATGAAGAGAACCTTTCTGTAAAATACATCTGACCTTAAATTTTACAACTTCGTTTTCTTTGACAGTGCTTATGTTTTGCTAATGTATTTGGACGGATTTTCGGCGATAACAACTATTTCACAAATACGTTAATATTTTATGTAAATAGAAATGTCTGTCATATTTCAACAGAAATCTACGTTTCAACACGTCAGCTTCGGTTACAACTATAATCCAGCGATAAGAACGCAAAGACAACTAACTCTAAGGCGTGGGAGCCTTTTATGGTAACACGTAATTACCATCTGGTACGAATTATTAGATTTTTTTTTTATGAAACTGTTTCCGTGCATGCATTTAAATTTATTGAGGTCTTATCTCATAATTAAAACAATAAATAAGCCATTAACATTGCGCACACTAGGTGAGGGCTTAAATCATCTAATATATCAAAGATTTATTACTTAATTAATGCTATGTGCGTTGTGATCAATATGAATTAATAATTTCTGCATCGATAAATCAGTAGATGATTGTACAATCCTCATATCTGAAAACTCAAACAAATAGTATGCAATTATTTCAGCCTTTAGATCATACCTTGTATAATTAGTTGCCAATCAAGAAGTAGCTGCTACACATATGATTTAATTGCAACAAACATTGCTCAATGTTTTTCAACTATAAATAATACAATTTTACAAGAATTTGTTATCAATCTGCATTTTTAAAAGTTTGTCTTTCCGGTTTACACAATTTGCTATAATTTCTCTAAAAATTTCCAAGTACTGAAGCGAAACATACTTTTTCAGCAACAAAAAAAGTCCGTCACGCAGGGGCTGCGTAAACTAAGCAGATTTCCCACATGAAGTTTTGCAGTAGAGAAATCTGCCCAATAACACCTGTAGTAGGAAGGGATCTCTAAACCTATTCACGAGGGACGAATAGTTCCGGAAACGGCCACCAGAGCTCTCGGCGGAAAGTCCGGAACATGGCGGGGTTCCGCCGACCACAAACACAATACAAATGCAAATATCTCGGTTAATATTCAAGATAAAGAATAAATGTATAGAACAATATTTATAGTAAATTTAATTTACAATAAGATTGATTCTATACAATGTTTCGATCCGACGCATAATAACGGAGATATTTTGAATTTTCAAAAATCCCCCTCTAAACCCCCCTCCCACTGGTCCGATTTCAGCCATTAACGAACTTGATCTTTCTTTTAACATAAAACGATTAAATTCCGAGTTTGGTAACGATCAAACAAACATTACGACCGCTAGAGCGTTAACAGACAAATATATATATATATATATATATATATATATATATATATATATATATATATATATAATTTTGAAAGGACCTCATTTTCGTCATCTCTTGGGTAGGATCGATAGACATTTGAGGAAATTTTTCGAAACTCGCGTCATGAGTACGACCTCAATAGCAGATTTCCCTTTGGGGAAATCTGCTAAAAATATTTATGTATACATTTTCTTGCTGGCTTCTTTGTTTAGTTCAAGAAAACAGCAGATGGCATCAATGTCTAACCTGCCATATAAACTAATTTTAGATATCTGTTTTCCATGTGCATTAAGAATAGATAAAGTCCGTCACGCAGGGGCTGCGTAACTAAGCAGATTGCGCTCGTTGCGTGGTCAAAAATATCGGCCCTGGTATAGATTACATTTTCTGAACGTAAGATATTAAATGATGACACGACACAACGTATTTGCATGTACCTCTCAGAATAAAATCTCAATGAAAGCTATATTTGGTTGTGAATCTTTCAATTAAGTGTTTAGCAGATTTCCCCTACGGGAAATAAGCTTTTGAGGTCGTACTCATGACGCGATTTTCGAAATATTCCTCAAATGTCCATCGATCCTAAACAGGAGAGGACGAAAGTGAGGTCCGTTCAAAATTATATAAATATATTATCACACAATGTATTTGCATGTGTCTCATTTAGTAAATATTTGTTGAAAACAATCTTTGGTCTTTCAGCTTCAAATAAAGTAGTCAAATATATAACTGAGCATTGTTGATATGAGAACAGTAGGAGTGAGGGTTACTAAAGGTTGAGAACTGAAAAAAAAAAATCAAATATCTTGTTCAATATTCTTGACACAGAAATTATGTATGTAACAGAATTTATAGTACACTAGCTAAGGAATCCGGCTTCGCCCGGGAAATCATTTGAGGCTGAATGATAGTGGTATTTCTTTTTGGGCTTTACTTTGTACAATATTTTTACATTTTCCGGTCTCAATGCTTGGTATTTACACCCGAGTCATGAGTGATGGTGATATCTGTTAATAATAAAAGTATTTATTATGTACTTAATTTTACAAAACACACAATATTTATATTACCCGTTTCCTGTGCATGTATCTTTTTATATATATAAAACATAATCATAGATTATCATATTATAAAACACCTACTTATAACTATAAAACACCTACTAACAGAATGCAGATTACGAACTTGCTTATACATTCCACACGACTTCTTATAAAATTCGGTTCACCCGTTTACGATTCTATAAAGAATACAAACTTGTATACATACAAATAAACATTCATTTTAGCAGATTTCCCTTAAGGGAAATCAGCTATTGAGGTTGTACTCATGACGGAATTTTCGAAATTTTTCTTCAAATGTCCATCGATCCTATCTAGTAGATGACGAAAATGAGGTCCGTTCAAAACTGTATATATATTTGTCTATTACCGCTCTAGCGGTCGCAATTTTTGTTTGATCGGTACCAAACTCAATATATAGTCGTTTTATGTAAAAAGAGAGATCAAGTTCGTTAACTGCTGAAATCGGACCAGTGGGAGGGTTTTCGAAAATTCGAAATATTTCCGTTACTATACGTCGGATCGAAAAATTATACAGAATCAATCTTATTGCAAATTAAATTTACTATAAATATTGTTATATACATATATTCTCTATCTTCAATATTAACCGAGATACTTGCATTTTTATTAAATCTGGGCGACTAACGGACGAAGTGACTTTCCCGCCAAAAGCTAGTTCTACCGTTTCATTAACTGCACGGCTCTCGTGAAATTTCTCTATTGTAAAACTTTACATGGTAAATTTGCTTAGTTTACGCCTAGTCCCTTGCATGACGGACTTTTTTATATAAATAGATTAAAATTGCAATAAGATTGGTTATATATTACTTAATACACATTTCCCGCTTCAATAGATATTCTTGATAGATTCATAAAGCGCAAGTTTTAATTATCTTTTATTAAAAAACTGTTACAAAAAGAAATGTTGACAAAATTTCTAAAGTTCGCGGTCTGACAACAAAAAGGTGGACTGACTATTAAAACCCTTCATACAATAAGTTTGACTGACGGCCAAAATAGTCAAACCAGGAATAAAACTGACTAATTTACTGATGGAATCCGGAAGGACTCCATACTGCCTAAACATATTTGGACTACGTGACAAACTAACTATTCAAACTTGCAGGCATCTCCTTTATGGCAGCTCTTTACTGAATAACGCAAGACAAGTTCTAAGGAAAAGTGTAGGACACTAGCGTTAAGACGAGCGGTCTTCATAATATATTTATCCCTTCATTTAAACTTTGATATACTTTGTGTGTACAGTATGGAAAATATTCCTTAAATATCTGAGGTTTTTTTCATATCTGTACTTTGCCTATTAGAATATAATAAAAGTTATCCCTTTTACATCGTCGTAAGTGTGCTGTAGACCTATTGTATTTTTATTATATATGTATTGTTAAATGTTTATATATTTTAGATATGTTAGTATTTGTGGAATATATTGACTGCTGTCAATTAGCAGTACAGTCATATTGTCAAGGTTTTTTCGTTGGATACAGTCTGTCAGTATGTGTTTTATCGTAAGGTGCTTGTTGCAGTATTTGCATATAGGGTTGTCAGTCCTTGTCATTAAGTGTTTATGTGTCAGTCCGATCCTGAGTCTGGCAAGAACTACTTCCTCCCGTCTAGTACTCCTATGGCTCGATGGCCACTCCTTAATTTTACATTTGATACTGCGGAGGTGGTTGTCTACTTTCATCCAGTCAGATTGCCATTTGTCTATCTGAATGTTAACTACTCAGAAATTATCTGATATTCATTTGCTGAGTCATTATTATTAATTTCATTATAATTATTTCATTTCCTATATATTTATTTTGAGTTGTCCTACTATTTCATCTATTGAGCTTTGTATTAATTTATTTTAATTATTCTAGATTATTTTACCTCCGCCTCTTCCCTTTAACTATTTGTAAAGATTGTATAATGATATAAAATAATAGCAAGGGAATCAATATGAGAAAAATTTAGGGAGTGTTGTACCAAGAGCAAATAAATTGCCCTTTTCCACAATTACTAGAAAAAGGGGGAATGTTAAACTGAACTTGTATTCGATCTCACCAGATGGCACCTAATACTAATTACATTCCTTTCCTTGTTTTTTCCTTAATAAAAGTACAATGGAATTAATACGTGACGCATATCATTTAATGAGTTGTTAGCTTATCGAGAATATTTCAAGAGCACGAGCTAATGTAGGTAGAAAAAGAAAAAACCTCAAATAAATCCAGTTAGAGAAAAATGTATAAAATAACCTGCTGAGCAAAACATTTTTTGAGGCAACACTTAATAGCGATGAAATATACCGACTATAAACGCCCACTCTTTCAGGTCCGATTTTTGTCACTAACGAACTCGTCCTTTATATTCATATTAAGAGATCATATGGGGCTTTATATATAAATATTTTGACAGAACTCTGTTTTTTCTTCTAATAGGAAGGACATTTGAATAAAATATTGGGAGCCAACCAGAATAGCTAATGACCCTTAAGAAAAAAAAATCCGTCACGCAGGCAATGCGTAAACTAAGCAGATTTCCAGGGTGAAGTTTAACAACAGATAAATCTATATACAGGTAACAACACCACCTTGAATATTAAGTGAATAAATACAAACAATAATAAGAAACCTCAACATGCAAATATGTTCTGGGGTCACCAGAACATATTTGTATGTATCTCGTATATTAAGAGTCTCTTGAAAACAATATTTCGTATTTAAGTTTGGAATGATGTGGTTTATTACATAACCGAGTATTGTTTATGTAACACGAGTAGAAAGTGGGGGTTTGCTGAGGGCTGAAAACTCAAAAATGCAAATACCTCGGTTGATATTCACTATAGAGAATAAATGTATATAACAATATTTTTACTAAATTTAATTGGCTATAAGATTGGTTCTATACATTTTTTCGATCCAACGTATAGTAACGATGATATTTTGAATTTTCAAAATACTCCCCCTTTAAACCTCCCCTCCCCCTTGATCTTTTTTTTTTTTACATAAAACGACTAAATATCTAGTTTGGTAATGATTAAACAATAATTGCGGCCGCTAGAGCGGCAATTGACATATATATATATAATATTGAACGGACCCCATTTTCGTCCTCTCCTAGGAAGGATCGATGGACATTTGAAGAAAAATTTCGAAAACGCGTTGTGAGTTCGACCTCAATAGCTGATTTCCCTCAAGGGAAATCTGCTAAAACTGCTTCACATTTAGAGATTTTTCTTTTCTTCATTGATTTTTGTGATGTAGGCTTATGAACTAGCCAATCATAATGAAAGAGTATATTTGTGTGCTAGAGATTTGTTTGGTCTAAGTTACACGGATTTTACTGAAAGAGCTGAGAGATTAGTAACTCGTGACTACACAGTGAAATATGACTAAAGGAATGGAAGAGATATTGAGAATTTGAACATTTATTGTGTTTACAAACAACTTATTTTTATTAGCTTGGTCACTCTACTTTTTAATCACTAACTCTTTCATTAACCTCCTTATTCTCATACATTCTTAACCTCGCAATAAAAAATCGTCGAAATATATAATCCACCAAATATCTGAACTACAATAAAGTCCGCCACACAGGGGCTGCGTAAATTAAGCAGATTTTCTTCGTGAAGTTTAACAATAGAAAAATCGACATACCGGTAACACAACACGACGTCAATATCAACTGAATAAATGCAAACGATAAAAAAAAGCCTCCAGACGGGAAGCGTCAGAAATGTAAAAAAACCTCTTACCGGAAAGAAAAACAATTACTGAAATATATCATAATATAAGATATTAATTTTATTGAAAACTATTTACTATATCTAGTACGGTAATTTATAATGAATCAGAATAATTTTTATCTCAATCAATCAAATTTAAGTAGTCCAAAAACTTAAGACGGGGGGGGGGGGTCACCAGAACATATTTGCATGTATCACGTATAATAAAGGTTCCTTGAAAACAATATCTGGTATTTAAGCTTCGGATAAAGTGGTCTATTATATAACAGAGCGTTGCTTATGTGACATAAGAAACAGTAGGGGTTTGCTGAAGGCTGAAAACTGAAAAATGAAATTTCTCAGTTAATTCCCAAGATACAGAATAAATGAACAATGTTTATTGTAAATGTAATTTTCAATAGGATTGGTTCTATATACTTTTTCGATCTCACTTATAGTTACGGAGATATGCCGAATTTTCAAAAATCCTCCTCACTAACCCCCCCCCTCTGAGGGCGTTTGCACACACAGCGGATTTTTCCGAGCGGACAACCTACCGTCGCTTAAGGTCGAATATTCTACCGCCGCTTATGATCGAATATTTTACCGTCGCCAATAAGTGGAAACATTTACGTCGGTACCAGCAGTTGTAGTTCTGGAACCAATTTCAGTTCAGTTGTGAAGTCCCACATGAACCAAGAGCAGCTCATAACGTTGTTGTTATTCCGTCGCCGAATGAGAAGGCGAAGAAAAAATCGACTGTTTTGGATTCATCCAATTAATGAACGCAGAAATGAGGCTGGCGCATTCTACACATTGTTTGATGAGTTGAAGCAAGATGACAAGAAATTTTTCAACTATTTCAGGATGTCAATGACTTCCTTTGATGAACTGCATGACCGGTTAAAAGATACCATTCAGCGCAGAAATACAAAAATGAGAAACTGTATTCAACAGGTAGAAATTATTCCTTTCATTCTCTGGCATCTGGTCGAAGTCAATTCGTAATTCCACACACACAGCATGCCAAGCGATTTTCGTAGTATTTCGGTCCTTAAAACTGTCTAAAGTTTTATCCCAAAGCATAGGCTTTGATTCCACTAATGAAATAAGAATTTCATTATCAATTTCCTCACTCATGACAACAAAATACAAGGGGGAGAGGATACGCGGATGCGGAAACAAAACAGTAGGAGCATGCAAGAGAGTTCAACTGCCAAACGTATGTGCGGTAAAATCCGCTGTGCAGGAGAGCCAGAAATTTCCACGTGTTTTAACGCTCTATTAAAGAAACTTTTTAGCAGATTTCCCTAATGGGAAATCAGCTATTGAGGTCATACTCATGACGCGATTTTCATCATCTACTGGATAGGATCGTTGGACATTTGAAGAAAATTTCGAAAATCGCGTAATGAGTACGACCTCAATAGCTGATTTCCCATAAGGGAAATCTGCTAAAAAGTTTCTTTAATAGAGCGTTAAAACACGTGGAAATTTCTGGCTCGCCTACCGTCAAAACTATTTATGAATTCTCATAAAGGACTGTCTGTAGAGCCGCGTGTTCTACACGACCAGCTTACAGAATGGGGATCTGTTTGTGAATGGAGGAGGTGTTGCTGGCTAATTCATTCACATCTCCTCCCTTCCGTTTCTACCAGATATACACCTATTAGCTACGACATTAATAAACCAATCAAGAACATATTTAATTAGGGCAAACGGCTTATACCGCAATGGAGAAAGGTGGAGGGGTATTTCTGTAAACTTTGCTCCGTCGTATGATTATTTATTTGAGATGCCGATACAATAGCGATTCATCTTTTAACATGTTAAAATATAATTTTACAAAATTAAATAAATATTAACATTTTTACAAAGCTAAGTATTACAAATGTACAAGATAAATAGAACCATGCCACTACAATGACGATTCATATTTGAACATGTTAGAATATAATTTTACAAAATTAAATAAATATTAACATTTTAACAAAACTAAGTTTTACAAATGTACAAAATAAATATAATGGACAAAACTAATTATAAATTGTTAGTATATTTACAACACGAGGAAAAATAAAAAAATAAAAGAAAAATTATAAATAGTTAAACTGGAAGGAGGGAAAACTTGCAACGTACGTACAGTTCTTGGTATAAATAACTCTCATAATGGTAAATAATAGCTTTTATATTTCATCAAATAATCCATTATTTCTTAAATATTCAAAAACATCATCTTAAAATAGGCTGTCGGCCAGTAGTTCACTTACATTTGTGGGCCTTGGGTAAATTATTACTTGTGTGCAGTCAGTTAGTATGTGTTTTACAGTCAGCGTTCTGTTACAGTAACGACATATAGGTTCATCTAGTCTGCTCATTAGATATGAATCCGTTAGTCTAATGTGTCCTGTGCATGGGCGAGTAAGTACAATTTCTTCTCTTCTAGAGTGTATTTGATTTGAATTCTCTAAGTTTTTTTGTCAGTATTATACCATAAATTATTTCAGTCATTAATTACGAGTTTTCTTATTTGGGAGAATGCGTCTTGGTGAATTATGTACAAAAAATCTATTTGTTCAAGTTGAGTTGATTGTTTGGCTGCTTTGTCTACTATATTACTTCGAGATGTGCCCACATGGCCGGGCCACTAATAAACAGTAATGTCATATTTATTTTTAGCTGGTGGTGAGGGTGATGAATGGTTAATCACAAAACTTTTTTATGGCTCCTCACAATTTTATTTCTTATAAACGCTGAGCGCTTTCGGGGACTAAATCCCCATCCTCAGAGCTACAAAACAATGTAACACCATAATTAGGAGTCTAAAAATCAGTTGTTAAAAATGTTTACATAATTGGTCATATAACAAAAACGTCTATAACATTATAAATTTTTTTACAATAATAACACCTATATTCAAAAACACATTTACAATTAAAATATAACACATTAATAATTACTATTTAAACATTAAAATAATATTATAAGCAAAAATTACCGTCAGAGCGTAGGGCGATCCTATAGACTTGCTACCAGGCTAAACCCTGCCGATGCACTGAGGCCAAGGGGATCGTTCCAAGCCGCTAGGGAGGGGGCAGAGACAAGTCTGGACATGAGAGACGCGTTTGTGTCAGTCTGCACATTTACATTTTTAACAACTGATTTTTAGACTCCTAATTATGGTGTTACATTGTTTTGTAGCTCTGAGGATGGGGATTTAGTCCCCGAAAGCGCTCAGCGTTTATAAGAAATAAAATTGTGAGGAGCCATAAAAAAGATTTGTGATTAACCAATTAAACAGTAATGTGTTTTTAACAGATTTCCCAGCAGATATATATAACTTTGAACGGACCTCATTTTCGTCTTCTCCTGGGTAGGATCGGTGGACATATGAAGAAAATATTTGAAAATCGCGTCATGAGTACGAATAGCTGATTTGCCTTAAGGGAAATCCGCTAATAAATGAAATTGATTACACCTCAGCTATATGTGAAAGTTCCTAATACTTCTAATAGGCTATATATGGCACATATTGGTTGGTCATATCAGAACAAAGTTCGGTTTGCGGAGTTTCCCCCAAAAAAATAAACTGATGATTTTGATTTAATTATTTATTTAAACGAATTACACTGCTAAACAGTACACCTATTCACATACCTCTGTTTATTCTCAAACAGAAAAAACAGTACAAATAATGATGTGCAAGAATAAAACTCTTCCATTTCTGCCAATTTATCAGTTAAGAAGATCAAACCCAATGCCGTAGTGGCTATATATAGTTTGATTTTTTTCTCAGGACTCCATAGAATCAGGAACAGAGCAAGATGTTTCATTTCAGAACATATAAAGTAGTTCTTAAGGATAGGAAGTCTATTTTAAGCCCCCTTAGCCCTAGCCCCCTATATAATATATATATATATATATATATATATATATATATATATATATATATATATAATATATAATAATAACCCTTAGCCGTCTTAGGTTTTAAGCAAATTTCCCCTAAGGGAAATCAGCTATTGAGGTCGTACTCATGAGGCGATTTTCGAAAAATGTCTTCAAATGTCCATCGACCCTACCTAGATGACGAAAATGAGGTCCGTCCTAAACTGTATATATATATATATATATATATATATATATATATATATATATATATATATAAATACCAGTTACCGCTCTAGCGGTCGCAATTATTGTTTAATCGTTACCAAACTCGATATTTAGTCGTTTTATGTTAAAAGAAAGATCAAGTTCGTGAAATCGGACCAGGGGGAGGGGAGGGGTAAGAGGGGAGGTTTTTCGAAAATTCGAAATATCTCTGTTACTATACATCGGATCGAAATATTGTATAGAAACAATCTTATTGCAAATCTAATTTACTATACATATTGTAACTATACAATTTTCCGTAAAATGTGTATTAATCGAGATATTTGGTTTTTATAGCTCTCAGTAAACGCCCATTTCTACTAGTGTCATATTAATAATAAGCTGGTATATCATGAACCACTACATCAAAAGGTTAAATATGTAATATTGCTTTCATTGAACTTTTACTTTGTGAGATATATGCAAATACGTACTGTTGATCCCGCCCCCTTCTTTTGTTCTTGGATTACTAAAATTTAAATAATTGAGCTTAAAAATTATTCTGATTCATTAAAAAATACAGTATTAGCTTTAGTAAATAGTTTTAAATAAAATGAATGTGTTATATACAGATATATTTCGTTAATGGTTTTTCTTTCCCGTCAAGAATTCAGGTTGGCAGGTCTGTTTGTTAGGCTTTTCGTTCTAGAGTTATTGACTTGTAACTGAAAGATTTCTCATTACCGTTTGTATTTAATCACTTAATATTAGCGGTGGTATACCAGAATGTATATTTATCTATTGAAAATCTTCGCTGGGGAAATCTGCTTAGTTTACGCAGCCCCTGCGTGACGGACTTTTTAATTTTCTCAAGACAAGGGAACAAAACTTTCAGTCATGTTGTAGCCCAATGGACTTTTCATCCGATGACGTATTCAGTCTTAAACAAGACCCATTAATACAGACCTTAATCTTGTCGTTTCCGCTCTATTCAAATCATAACTGTCAATTACGAAATCAGGGACACTTGTCAAACTAACATCAACAGGTGTTAGAAAGGACTCGAAAGACGTCATGCGATTCCCACTTACTGCACCACTTTCATGCATAGATTTTAATAATTTCACCAGACATCCTATACCTGGTGAGATTAAACTTTCGCCCAAGGAGTGTTAAACCAGTAAGAAGTCCCGCCAGGTCAGTTTCATTTCGCGATGGACAGCCTCATTAAATTCTCCACTGAATTATTTTATCGGAGAAAGGTGAAAGTGGTTCGAGTGCAAATGGAGTTGGGCCTCATTATATGTAATAGCAGTATTTCTGTTTTCATGTTGAAATGTGAAAATTAATTGAGAGTACATGTATACACGCTTATAAACAACCGAAAAAAAAAAACCGGACACTTAGATTTAGTCTTATAATTTTGTTAAATACTTAATATATATGTATATTAATCTTTTTAATTAAAATAATTGGTTAATCTATAGGTTATTTAAACAAAATCTGCCAAAATTGAATAATTTTTATTGATTATTTACCAAAAAATACAAAATAAAAAAAAAGAAAAAGATAAATTAACACATTTAAAAAAAAAAATTCTTCTTCATTTTTATTACAGTGAATGGTAGACTTCGCTACCCCAAGCGTTTCGGCAATGTAACGTAAGCTCTGGCCTTCCATCTAAGTTTGAAAGACCCATTATTCTGGACCGAAATAAAAATAAAAATTTAATTAAAGAAAATGCTTGGTTAATAATTAAAGATGTTTAAATGTGTGAAAAACTACTTACAGTTTAGAATAGATCAACTTCACGACAAATAAATCTAATCTGAGTTTTATCTAATTGTTTACTAATCCTGAAGGGATTAGTTCAATGGACTTAGACTCTAAATTCTCTGTAATAACTAGAATACCCACATATAGAAAATACGACAAAAATGAAGTGTCCGGTTTTTTTTGCGGTTGAGTGTATATATATAATTGTGTTGATGTTTTCGACCAGGTTATATTTATATATGGTGTTTTTTTTGGAGGTTTGGTCTAAGTTGGTGGAAGAAACTTCTTAGTTTATGCCGATATTTCGAGAATTTTATTTTCTCTTCTTCGGGGTTGTAAGAATACAGTTGCTGCTTTATAATATTGCACATTGTTGTTAAAGTAGAGTCTAACAGGAGGTGTTTATGCTATTTTTACTTACCAAGACTAAAGATACTTCAAAATTACTATAGACATTGCACTAGAGTTACTGGTTATAGTAACCTTCCCTGGTTTGTTTACATTGAGCAGGGCTACAGCCTTATGTTTTAACAGATTTCCCTTCAGGGAAATCAGCTATTGAAGTCGTACTCATAACGCGATTTTTCGAATTTTTTCTTCAAATGTCCATCGATCCAAACCCAGGAGATAACGAAAATGAGGACCATTCAAAATTATATATATATATATAATATATATATATATATATATATATAATATATATATATTATATATATATATATATATATATATATATATATATCTAGATTTATATATATATTTGTCTGTTAACGCTCTAGCGGTCGCAATTTCTGTTTGATCGTTACGAAACTCGATATTTAACCGTTTTATGTAAAAAGACAGATCAAGTTCGTTAATGGCTGATAAGAGGGAGGGGGGGGGTTTAGAGGGGGGATTTTTAAAACTTCAAAATATTTCCGTTATTATGCATCGGATCGAAAAATAGTATAAAACCAATCTTATTGCAAATTAAATTTACTATAATATTGTTATATATATTTTTTTTCTCTATATATTTATTATCTTGAATATTAACCGAGATATTTTCATTTTTATGAAGTCTGTGGGACACGTGTTCGGGTATCGTTCGGATTAGTTCGACCGTTTTCTTAACTGTTCCACTCTGGTAGAACCTCTTCTAACCTTACCTGTCGTTTCTAACCTTACCTTACCTTCATTACTTTGTGAGATTTATGCAAATACGTTCTGTTGGTCCGCCCCTCCCCCTTCGATAGTTCTTGAACTATTAAAATTTGAGTTATTAAAATATAAATTTTCTTACAATTCAGAAGCCTTTCCAGTTGGGAATTTATTGAAATCAACAGAAAGATTTCTCATTACCGTTTGTTTTTACTCATAGTTGTGTTGTGTTACCAGTATGCAGATTTCTCTATTGCTAAACTTTACATGGGAAATCTGCTTAATTTACGCAGCCCCTGTGGGACGGACTTTTTTTTTATATCTACAGTATATTGTCTTACGTTAGTTGAACTATATTATAATTATTATTCTAGCTATTATATTATGTTGGAACTTTGTTATGTGTTATTACAATTATTGTTAATTTTATTAAAGCTATATTCGTGTTATATGAAAGTTATTATGTTATTGTTACTTAATTATGCTACAACTGTTATTTTTCTGTGTATATATATATATATATATATATATATATATATATATATGTTTAGTTTATGCCAATATTTCGAGAATATTTATTTTCTCTTCTTCAGGGCTGTAACATTACTGGTACTACTTAATACATATTGCACATTGTTATTAAACTATAGTGAAACGGATGGTATTTATGTTATTTCTACTTTACCAAGACTAGAATACTTAAAAACTATTGTACATTATGTATTGCAAGTCTGGTTACATTAGTAACACTGGATGTATGTAACCTTCCCTGTTCTGTTTCACTGAGCAGGGTCCACAGCCTTATGTCTTTGTATATCAGTTCGGCATGTCTATAGTTTATTATCGATTGTTTGTTGAACTATATTAAAATTAGTATACTACAGCTATTATATTATGTTACAACTATTGTTATGTGTTATTACAATTATTGTCATATTTTATTAAAGCTATTTTAAAGTTGTATTAAAGCTATTATGTTATTACTATTTTGTTATGCTAAAACAATTATTGTTTACTATTACAATTGTTATCTATGTGTATAAAATCTACTATTATATTATGACTATAATTATCTATATAATCATTACATGGATATTATATAATATACAATATATGTTGGGCTCTCTGTCTAATATTTGTGTTTCATTTTCACCAACATTGACTAAAACTTAAAGAAACAACAATAACACTATATATATATATATATATATATATATATATATATATATATATATATATCAAGGGCTTTGTTAGAATATAAGTACATAACTCTCAGTGCTGAGAATAATATATAAATATAATACAGTGCAATATTAATAACAATATAATGATTTTTTTTTTTATAAAACCAAAAAATAATTCTAAATTACTTAATAAATAAGTCATTTTAAGTTCACAATTTAAATAAGTAAAAATAAAAAAGTACATACGCTAAGAATGTACAAACTATGTAGGCTACCCCCCCCCCCTCCCCACGTGGTGAAATAACACCTTGGTGGGTTCATCTCATATGTTTTCCTATATTTTCCGTAGCGAAATGCCTATATGAACAGGAATGGAAATGATGAAATGATTGGTGACTCAGCTATTCAAAGTGAAAATCATACGATAAGAAGTGGGGGTTTACTGAGGGTTGAAACCAACAAACATTCATATTTTGGTTAATATTTGAATTAGAGAAACCATGTGCTGGATAATAGTTGTTGAACATTTTTAATAAAACTGGTAATTAACAATTTCGGTCCGACTCAAAACAAAGAAGATTTTTGATTTTCCGGTTTTCCTCCCTTCTAATACTCCCACCCCCTTCTCTTACCCCCTCCTCTTATTAGTCCAATTTCAATCATATATTAGCGAATATGACCTTAAAATATGATTTTGAATATAAATATGAACATACATTTTATTCCACAATTATACTTTATTATTTATTACATTTAAAACAAGTACATATATACAAACTTATATATTACCCAACCGCTTCTTATTTCCAGAGAACTACATCCATAAAGGTTTAATTCCATCACAATGCAATACCAAATATAATACAAAATTACTTTTTGTGCTACCTTGTGTGTTCATCCGTATGTTTGGATAAGTGCGTGTGAGTACTTGAGTGAGTGCGTGTGATTCCGAAAGGAGCGCATTTTCATCTTTTTGGTAGGATCAGTGGTCATTTCAAGAAACATTTCGAAAATCAAGTTGTGAGTACACCCTTAGTAGTTGATTTCCTTTACTAGAAATCTGCTGAATCCTGTGAGTCACAGCACTGGACTCTGAAATATGAAAAAGCTCCTTTAGTTTACATACTGGCCCTGAAAATGCCTATTACACTGATATACAAACCAAAGATATCTGGCATGATGTTTACTTTTTCTAAAGCAGTTTTTCTAGCTAATTACAAATCTGAAAACTGGTTTGCTCTATCACGTAATTTTTTTTTTTAATGCAACGCCGAATTTTCCCAATAACGCCGTACAGGATTTTGAAAAATCTCTAGACAATGTTCTAATTGTGCTAGGGAGGTGGGAGAGGTGTCATTTTACTCTGTTAAGCATGACCTTTCATATGAATTTGCATACAGGTTGTAAAAGCGTCCTTCGTATGCCGTTGGTTGAGCGTGAAAACGTTATTATGCCTCCACTTCACATAAAACTGGGACTCATGAAGTACTTCGTGAAGGCACTAGACAACAACTCAGATTCTTTTCGGTACCTATCCAACAAGTTTCCAGGGTTGAGTAGGGCGAAAGTGAAAGAAGGTGTGTTCATAGGTACACAAATAAGGAAGATCATTGCAGACAGTCACTTCCAAGACTTACTCAGCAAAACTGAAAAAGATGCATGGTTGGCATTCAAGTCTGTTGTAGCCAATTTCCTTGGAAATTATAAATCTCCCGACTATGTAAATATTGTGCAGAAGAGCATTAGTGCGTACTGTTTGATGGGTTGCAACATGTCCTTCAAGATTCATCTCCTTAACTCAGATCTCGACTTCTTTCCTGAGAACCCTGTCATGAATATGGCAAACGTCGGAATTGCTATAAGTCGGATCGAAAAATGATATAGGCCCAATCTATCTGGTATTTATTTTCTATCTTGAATATTGACCGAGATATTTGTATTTTTATTGAGTGGAAAAACGGATGAGATAAGATCGGCTAAGGAAGGTTCTATTCGTTTCCGCTGAAAGCTAGTTCGGCCGTTTCCGTAAATGTTCGGACTTCACGTGGGAAATCTGCTTAGTTTACGCAGCCCCTGCGTGACGGATTTCTTTTAACCCTCCCGCCCGAATGTATATGACCAAAGACCCAATATAAAAATTTATTTATATGATTCGCATTTCCAGAATTGTATTATGTGAATTGGACATACTGGCGAATGCAAAATGCCTTTTCTATTCATGAGTCGGAAGCGTACATCAGAGATTCCGTGCAGCGCATTACAGCGTCTGCTTGTAGACTTCCCAGAACTCAGACTGATAACATAGGAATTCCACGCCAGCTGATAATAGCAGGTAAACCACTCTCCCAACTTCCTACGCAACTGATACAACCAAGATACCAAAGCCCTTTCGCTTTTACTCTGGACATCTGCTTTCCTAACATAATCGCTGGGCATTATTTATTTACCATTATTTCGTTTTAAGGAGTAAAGAGGTAGGCACTATATATATATATATATATATATATCTATATATATATATCTATATATATATATGTTTACGTGTAACAAGATTTAAATCAATCCTCAATATATTGAACTCAATGCTCCATCAATGTCTTTACTGTTTTCCATTTTCACGAGTTTTTCGAAGAAGTATGACCCATCACGGTATCATGAAGTTAAACAGCCAGACAGCACCCGTTTGTTCAACCTTTATTGGCGTTTGCAAGCAATAAACGGCATATGTAGATGCTCTTCATTCATCCTGCTGAAATGTCTGAGAATTATTCAAGATAGTTTCCAGCTCTTTATACAGTCTGGCAAAAAAGTTATTTGGTGTGTTTCAAGAGTTACGCATAAAACCTCGTCATAGCAAATACACATATTTGCATTTGTACATTTTTAACTTATTTGAATTCCGTTGACCACTTGAGGCTGCGATTGTTTGGTCAAGTAGAAAGAATGACACCAGAAAGAGAGAGAATGCTTTTTTGGTCATCCAGAAGTTAGAAGGGGAAAATTACGTTTGCTTGATGGCAAGAAAACATGTAAAATCATAGAACATCCTGTAGAAATGATGTTGGGAATGAAATTTCATGGGGAAATCGGCAAATACTGTCAAGCCAAGCCATCATCTGTGACATCTAATCACGACGCTAAGACAATAATATAACGGAAACATCTTAAAACGTAGGTAGGATGAAACGTATATTTAAACGATCTTATTATCTTACTATTATTTGAAGACGATATAGGTAATATAAGACATTCTTGGTTTTCCGAGTGCATCCAACTCAGCTGGTCTTGTTTCTTCAACAATGATCACCACCTTTTATCTTATTCTTTTTAATGTGAGAGGATGGTAGGTCCCCTTCTTCCTTCACTGCCGCTACATGTCTACAAGTACAACAAATCTTGGAATTATAATTTCTGTAGTTGAATGCACTGGGTTGTGCGCTTTGGGTTTATCTGGCAGCCTTTCCCAGGCGTAATGCCCACTTCATAAGTAAGAGGACCAAAGGCTGGAAGGAAAATTAAACCTTGGAAGTTGTCTTGACTAATGCCCACAAAAAGGGAGCGACAAGGCACACACATATTTATTTTTTCATGTCCATTAGATTAAAGCTAATATCTTAATTGAGTGAGAGCCATTATCCCCTGAGCGAGAGCCCTGTGTGATCTGAATGGAAAGGGCCGCTCTGGGGACCTTGGTCGTCCCTTCCAACAAGCCGGACCTTCGTCCCGAAGGGTTACTGACCCCAGCCTTCAATTATACAGTTTTTTTGTTGTGGTAGGTCCGAGGGCGCGTGCGTGCCTCACTCACGGCCCTTATATTACAACACGCTCAATTAATTCTCCTCTGAGGGCCCAGAGGAATGGGGTTTCTGGCTCTTCTTGGGCTCCTCATCAGTGCCATTCTCGTTGCTGGACAGATCTATTGTCGTTAGAACTACTTACTGAAGATATAAAGCATGGCGTAGTTAATGCCCTAATCGTAAAATTACTACTACGCCCTTTGAACACTATCAGCTCCTCTACACACAGCGTACTAAGTTGGTCTTCGATTATTTTATTTCTACCACCACTTGAAATAAGAATATCAAAATCCATTTAAGTTAATACTTATTTTTATTTCAGAACTATTAACTGACAGCAACCAATATATTCGAAAATACTAACATATCTAAAACATATAAACATTTAAAGATACATACAGTATAAAATAGAATAGGTCTACATCATACTTAAAAATATTTAATAGGGATAACTTTTATTATATTCATGACAACAAAGCACGGGTATGAGAAACACTCAGATATTTAAGGAATATTTTCCATAATATATAAATAAAGTACAACCAAGGTGTACATGAAGGAATAAATATATTATTCTAACTACCCCTTAACAATTAGAGATCTTGCCAATCACCATCGATGTGAGGCACAAACCAAATAAAATAAAAATTATTTTTAATTATATAATTTACTTTATCACCTGTAAGTGAGCTTTCTTAAATGTGCCTCTATAATCCAATTTATTTTACAAATCTTCAGAAGTCATGAGTAGCTCTACTCTTTATTGCCAGTATGAAGACCATCTCTCAAAGGTATTTTTGTGTTTAAAGCATTTCTGCTCGTTTGGAACTTACTGCAATAAAATAAAATGTGTTTTTAATAACTAATATAATAACAAAACTCTATCCACTCAAATTCGCATCAGTAGACCTATGGAAATAATTTCTTATCGAGGATTCTATATGTATATATACACACACATTCAGTTTTGAACGGTCCTCATTTTCCTCATCTCCTAGGTAGGATCGATGAACACTAAAGAAAAATTTCGAAATTGCGTCATGAGTAGGACCTCAATTACTGATTTCCCTTTAGGGAAATCTGCTAAAAATGTAGAGGACGAACTGTGTTTAGAATAAGGATTTTGGTCTTAGTTCGTTATTTACATTTATGAATTTCGACTCCCGCATTCCGTGCGCCAGACTTTATTCGTGTTTCATGAAAATGCCTGAATAGAATTGGGATATTGTTTGTCCGTATATTAAGAGATTGAGCATGGTTAATATGAGCGATTTGATTACTGCTCGTACTTAGATACTTTTCATCTTCTACGGTTTTCAAAACACTGTTTTATCCTATTACAACAGAATTCCCGGACGAAATTTTATGTTTTCTCCGGATTCTGAAATTATGCAATCGTTTTATTTTGGCGGCAAACAGGATTTATTCGATCCCAACAACAATGATAAATTCGTTAATATTCGTCCAATAGCATTCTACGCTTTATGCTCAAAACTATAGATATGTATAATTTTACAGCAAAAATATGTATTACATAGTGCTTCAGTTATCCAGTATATATATTTCTATGGGAAACCATAATTATATCAATTATTTTGCGGATAACAGCAAGTCTAATCATAGATTTCTCTGAATTCTCATATATATGGTAAAACAAAGATATGGGAGTACTTTTACTGTTGAGGGCATTTGTGGTATTGATGAATATGAGAGGATGATTTTGTGAATCCAGTCTTTATATTTCCGCGAGAAACAATTTTTATTTTAGCAACCGGTAACATGGATTTGATTTGACATTACCACTGTTGCTTGATGATATTTTGAAATTCATTTGTAAGTTGAGTAGTTCTGTTTTATTTCATTGTTATTTGTCACTGGGTAACATTTACTTCTATTCCTTTGTTCCAATTTAAGATATTTCTATTTTGATCTAAATGATTTTAATATGCAGCTTTTGGTCTGAAATATATTCGTTCAAGCCTTGAGAATAGAAAAAAAAATAAATACTGAAGCATTGGCTGCACTGACGTTACTGGCCTGTAGTATCAAATACTGAAGCATTGGCTGCACTGACGTTACTGGCCTGTAGTATCAAATACTGAAGCATTGGCTGCACTGACGTTACTGGCCTGTAGTATCAAATACTGAAGCATTGGCTGCACTGACGTTACTGGCCTGTAACATCAAATACTGAAACATTGGCTACACTGACGTTACTGGCCTGTAGCATCAATTACTGAAGCATTGGCTACACTGACGTTACTGGCCTATAACATCAAATACTGAAACATTGGCTACACTGACGTTACTGGCCTGTACCATCAAATACTGAAGCATTGGCTGCACTGACGTTACTGGCCTGTAGCATCAAATAGTTCACCAATCACCATATCCCATCCATCTTAATTATTGATTTTGGTAAAATACCGATAATTTAATAATAACTTGTTGTTTGAAAACGATGTTGAGATATTCTGTAATTACAGTACACTTCCTCGCCAGATCAAAGTCTCAAGGTGGGTATTGTTTCTTGAGAATTATGTTCAACGGGAAAACATGAAAAATCGTTGTAATCTGTTGTTGTTTGAAGCCATCCATTTTCCTGTTGATCTATGTATAGCCGGCCTTCATCTTCGCCCCTCCTACATGTTATACCTGCTTATCGACTGATGTTTCTCACGTATGCTAATCATCCAGTCCATAAACTTAAATCTAATAAAACAATCACACACAGACACACATAAGGTCAGGATACAGTCGTACATTACGAACTTTTTCCATTTCAAATGCTCACATTAGGAGAATAGTGGATATAATTTCTTGGCTGATTTTATTTATTTTTTTGTTTTCCTTGCCTTTTGCTGTTAGAGGAGTACTTAACTTTATTTTATTCAGGAGAAGGGCGTGGCGGAGAGTACATTACAGCGATGAATGAAAATAAACGAATCAAGGACAGACAGGCAGTTGACTGGAGCAGAAAGCCGATTCTTGGAGTTTTCCCAGGATACGTGGGAGTACTGTACATCCGTCCTGGCAAGCCTCCTGGTGTACTTACAACATCCGGACTTGGGAAGGACTCGGCGGGGTTTAGTACGGTAGATAGGCAGGAGTTCGACTATTCGCCCATTTCCCCCGAGGGAAATCTGCCATCGAGGTTGTACTCATGACGCCATGAGTTTTGCTAATACCTTGCAAAAACTGCTACACTGAATAAATAGGAGAAACCAGCCAGTATATCGGCAATACGATAACAAGTCACAAATCTGACATCACCAAAAAAAAAAATAATAAATAAAAATAAATAAGCCAAACAATGCATTTGCCCAATACAGTATTAACAATGGCCACCAATTTACATACAACGAAACTCAAATATTAGACATAGAACCCAATAAAACAAAAATACTGTTCAAAGAGATGATATATATCTATAGTGCGTTTCACTTCGAGATGGCAGTAGATCTGGTGCGCTGTTGCCAAATCTCACTCAAATCCGCCAAATTTCTGAAAAACTCGGGAAAAATTCTGAAATGTGCAGAATTTAATCTTCTATCGGCCTATACTAAGAATAAATCAACAAAACAAGATACACAATCGAAATAAATTGTATTGTGCCAATTTTTTACCTAAAAAATTTAATGGAAATTCTTGTTTCTCTCGTCACTGCGATCATATTTTTTAAGATATTTGTTTGAAATTCTATACGAAGTTACTTTATGTTATCTATATTCGTTACAAGGAACAATTTTTTTTAAAATGTCATTCCTTATCATGTTTTTTCCATAATAAAAATAAAAATTGTGAAATCCAATTTTAAAAAAGTAGCCTGCGGGGAATTTTCGTTCTATAATAGTTTATTATGTTTTGTCATAATCCTTTTAAAAAGGACAGTTCAAATTTATTTTTGAGCCTCCTCCGAACATTATGGGTCGATTACAACTGATGCAATTAATGTTTATATGTTGTGCGAGCGTCGCGGACTCGCAAGGAATGAGCGGAGTTGAACCTCTGTCAGACGAAGAAACAAGTACTGATGTTTTTATATAGCACCTAATATAATATTATATTTTCTTAATATAATATTACATTTTCGTGCTTTTTGTTTTGATTGTTAGGCATGAAGCATACTTAAGATTTTGACTATTTTGGCCAATAATCTAAATGGATAGTTTTTTCTTTAAACGTTAAATTTAATAGGCTTCTTCTCCTTGGCAGATGGGCTAAGAAATTAGATACTCTAAAATTAAGTTGCTTTCAATAGACATTTTTGAAGGTCATTAAAGATTTTTATTAGGAATTTCTTTTATTAAAATGGGTTTATTTTTTAATTATGCAACTATAATTATGATTATAATGAATAATTATTAATGGATTAAAGATATATATTAATATTATTGTTATAAATAATCATCCCAATCCTGTTTGTTCACAGTCCTCTATTGCTCTCAGTTTATAAAAGGCCTTAACTCCAATTTTTGTCGAAAATTACATTTTGAAAGATATATTTAAGTTATTAACTTCAAATCACATTAAAAAGATTAATAAAAAAAGTGCTTCCCAGTAAAATTTACAATTTCTGAGTTGAGGCTTTTTAAATAATCATGGTAGAATAGACAGTTATAAGAAAGAACGGGAGAGCGGGCGGGAGAGAGCCGGGGGGTCCAGCTCTCCTCGTGCCGCGACGCTCCCACAACATATAAATATTAATTGCATCAGTTGTCAGCGTCCCATAATGTTCGGAGGAGGCTCAAAATTAAATTTGAATTGTCCTCTTTAAAAGGAGTATAACAAAACTTAATAAACAATTATAGAACGGAAATTCCCCGCAGGCTACTTTTTAAAAATAGGATTTCTCAATTTTTATTTTTATTATGGCAAAAACATGGAAAGGAATGTCGTTGAAAAAAAAATTGTTCCTTGCTACGAATAAAGATAATATATACTAACTTCATGTCGAATTTCAAACTAATATCTTAAAAAATAAGATCACAGTGACGAGAGAAACAAGAATTTCCATTAAAAATTTTATGTAAAAAATGGACAAAAAACAATTAATTGCAAAAACAGATTTTATTTTCTTGATAAATTTTTAGCATAGGCAGATGGAGCGATAAATTCTGAACTTTAGAGAATTTTTCCCGTAAAAATTGGACAACTTTGAGATATAGCGGCAACGTCGCACGGAGGGAGGAGGACAGAGCTATCTAGCGAGGCATATGCAAGAGGGAGACAGAGCACCCCATTGAAAATACATACTGCCATCTCGAAGTGAAACGTTCTATAGCTCAAAACAAAAAAAGTCCGTCACTCAGGGGCTGCGTAAACTAAGCAGATTTCCCTCGTGAAGTTTAACATTAGATAAATCTACATACTGCTAACACAATAGCACCGTCAACATCAAGTGAATAAATACAAACGATAATAAGAAACCTCCAGACGGGAGGCACCTGAAACGTAAACAGGAAAGAAAAACAATTACGTAATTATATCAGAATATAACATATTAATATTAATGAAAACTATTTACTATATCTAGTACTGTAATTATAATGGATCTCAAGCAATCAAATTTTGTAGTCAAAGAACTAAAGAAAGGGGGGAGGGGGTCACGATAACATATTTACATTTATCTCGAATAATAAAGGACTCTTGAAAACAATTTATGGTATTTAAGCTTCAAATATTACATAACAGAGTATTTTTTATGTAAAATGAGTAGAAGTGGAGGTTTGCTGAAAGCTCAAAACTGAAAAATGCAAATATCTCGGTTAATATTCAAGATAGAGATGTACATATTTATAGGAAATTTAATTTGCAATACAATTGGTTGTATTCAACTTTTTGATTCGACTTATAGTAACGGAGCTATTTTGAATTTTCGAAAATCCTCCCCCTCCCGCTATTCCAATTTCAGCCATTAACGAACTTGATCAGTTTTTTTACATAAAACGTTTAAATATCGACTTTGGTAACGAACAAAGAAAATATAAGGGAAATATGCTAATACATGTAATAATAAAACTGAATTTAAAAAAGGCAGCACCATGTACTGTAACATAATACGAAAAACACACCTCAATGCTACACAGTATTTATATATACATCATACGCATGCGTGATACTCTGGCAAACTCATAACACCACAGTACATTTAATATTCATGTAATGTTAAAATTATACTCATAATATGATAGCAGCTTTAATATAATATGATAATAGTTGTAATATTATATAAAATAGCTGTAATATAATAATATAGTAGTCATAATATAGTATAATCAAGAAAAGATAATATACCATAGACATTCCTAACTGATATACAACCACAAAGTAACCACAAGTGCAGTATGAAATGTATCATAGTAGTTAAGTAATTCTAGTCTTGGTAAGTGCAAATAACATAAATACCACCCTGTTACGATGTTGTTAAATAACAATGTGCAATATATATAAAGTAGTACGTGTTTTACATCGCTGAAGAAGAGAAAATAAAATTTTCGAAATATTGGCATAGGCTAAAACTTCTTTCGTCAACATTGACCCCACAAACCTCAACAAAAACAACTACACCTTATATAATAAGAGCCTGGTCGTCTAGACACTTCTATATGCAATTCTATATATTCCCTTAAGGGAAATTAGCTATTGAGGTCGTACTCATGAAACAATTTTCTAAATATATATATATATATATATATATATATATATATATATATATATATATATACAGTTTTGAACGGACCTCATTTTCGACATCTACTAGGTAGGATCGATGGACATTTGAAGAAAAATTTCTAAAATTCCGTCATGAGTACAACCTGAATAGCTGTATAATATAAAATGTAAAAAATAAAAGATCAAGTTCGTTAGTGGGTGAAATCCCACAAGTGAGAAGGGGGGTTTAGAGGGAAGGACTTTTGAAGATTCTTAACATCTCCCTTATTATGCGTCAGTTCGAAAAATTGTATAAAACCAATCTTATTGTAAATGTAATGGTCTATAAATGTTGTTATGTACATATTTGCATTGTTTTGTTTTCAGCCTTCAGTAAACCCCCACTCCTACTCATGTTTTATTAACAATATTCTATTATGTTATGAAGCACATTATTTGAAGCTTTAATGCCGAATATTGTTCTCATTGAACTTTTACTTGAAATTGGAACATTTTAACAGTCACCATGATCGAATTGAGATTGACTTTAGACAAACGCCTATATTGGTTGGTACTTTGCTTCTTATTAAGTTTTGTTAAAAAATATCCTCCAATGGAATCTCTATTACTCATGCACAATGATTATTTCCGTAGTTGGTAAACCAATCTCATTATGCATTGGGGTAACTCAAAAAATCATATTTTAATACTTAAATTTCAGAAGAGAGCAATAAGGTTTATAAAGTCGAGAGACTCTTGTCATCCACATTTTAACGAGTACAAAATAAGTACTTTCCCACAATATATACCTTTAATAAATTTACATGTCTATAAATTAAAAAACGTATGTTGTATATATAAAGTGGTATTAAGGTTGTTATAGAAATTAAATTGTATAAATTTATTTAAATTGGTTGATTTTATAATATGTATTCGTACTATTTGGCACCGATTTAATAACGAATGCATTATTATATAAATGAGGCGTTCAGAAGCCAATGTGACTAACTCCAACAAATGAAAATGTTCAGTAGAAACAGTTAAAGTTATTTGCTTATAATAAAATAAAAAATTGTTTTAGAATATTGAGAATAAATTCATTTAATTTCTTACAATTAAGATTAGATTTTCAGTACTGTATAAATGCATAAAATAACTTCAGTGTATCCTGTAAAAAAAGCACTTTATATGGAGTTAGTCACATTGCCAACTGAAAGGTATTGACAGAATATTCTGAGTAGTTTGTACTTTTATTAAAGAAATATGGAAATATTTAATATAAATTTGATTCAATAATATATAAAGAAATTAATTGGCATTATATTAGGGAATCATTTTAGAATGCTAAACTATTTGACGCACCTTATTATGTTAAGTTAACATTAAAAAAAACACCATTCATTTCATTTAATTTCAGCACCACCCAATTTTGTGATATTTCAACGAGTGGCAAGCATATCTTAGCCAAATGTACCATATTATTAAAAGAAGGTGTAGAGCCAGAATGTTTAAATATTCAAGATATTTGGCTTAAAACCAAACAACAAATTCTATCTTCTTGGAGTCAGGGCTGAAAGGCCTTTTTGTAAATAGGTCTTGGAGCACTTAAAGGCGGTACTTTGGTCCTTTGACGTGCCACGTTTTGGGATAATGCAATATTGCTTAATGACAGCTTTTCCAGGGAAGCAATGGACTGCTAACAATTGGTTTGCATGTCCTTGACAGGTAGTAATATGCAAAGTAAGGTGGCTCCCTTTTGCCCTCAGCCTGGCCCAGGAAGGGCAATAAACAAACAAAGGGAAAGTCTCCACTTTGGCAGCTTACACCAACAAACAGAAGCATAAAATTATTTAAAATAGTCAAATAACAAACTTGAACTGATTATTAATTTTTCTTGTATGAACGCACCATTAGAATATTGTAGGTATTGAAAATGTAAAATAGTAAAATACTCATATCAGGAAAACTCAGGAAATATATAAAAGAAAGTCCGTCACGCAGAGGTTGTGTAAACTAAGCAGATTTCCCACGTGAAGATTTTGACCATAGAGAAATTTCTCGAGTTCGGAAACGACCGAACTAGGTTTTGGCGGAAACTTGGTACGTATATTACTATTAACCCAACATAGACTGTAGGCTACACTAATATTCTCTGAGATATACAGGAGTGGGGGCAATAATATGTATATGCAAATAGGTATCTACATTACAAAAGTTGTTTACTTTGATATTTAAAGCAACATTTGCTATATACACTATTGTCATACGAAGAATAAATGAGATACACGCTAAAATCTATAGCGAAAGTCAACAGCTTCATTGGGCACAAACGACTAAACGAAACTCTGTATGTGGGTTAGTATTAATTCTTCCTTGGTTATAAGCTATACGAACATATTTAGAAAAGTCCAGGAATAATATAGCAACATTTCATTTTCTATTGTTTTTTCGGCAGACGTGCAAATGACCAACGTTGTTTAATTTGTTATTTAGAGTAATATCAGTTATATAAACTTATGTCGTTTAACGAAGTAAAATCGAGATAGACGCTAAAAAACAAAACGGGAGTCAAACGTTTATTGGGCACCAACGGTTGTTGGGGGGGGGAGGTTAAGAATGTCTATTAAATTCATAAAATAGGTATATTCGATGTGTTTAGGGCTGCTTTTGGGAATAGAAATTGTGAATATTACTTAGTTTATAATAAAAAAAAATTCTATCCACTAATATGATATTTGTGACCAATAATGTTTAGAAGAACGAATTGGGATTGAAAAGTAACCATTTAACGTTTAGTCTGACTAACTAGCAATAGTTCAACGATTTTCCAGAAAGATGTAAAATTCAAGAAAAGTAAAAACTCAGACAACCTTGCATATTAATAACATTCACAATGTTTATTCTGCCTAACTATTTATCCAGGAAAGCTACCTCAGTAATGGTTCTTAATAACTATGAATGCAATGCATGACTATGATTAATAATGTCAACAGTGTAGAGGGGTTGATAGGGACATTTTTTTTTTTAATTTTAATCTTCAGGGCTCAGAAATGATATAAGTTTCCATTAAATGCCAAATATGACCTAAACACGAAATTTAAAAATATTGTGCACATAAAAGCCTTGAAAAAAAAAAGAAAGCCGCCACTCAAGGGTTGCGTAAACTAAGCAGATTTCTCTCGTGAAGTTTAACAAATAAACCTACATACTGGTAACACAACACAACCGCGAATATTAAGTGAATAAATACAAGCTGTTAAAAGAAATCATTCCCCTCTCATCGGGAAGCGTCTGAAATGTAAACAACAGGTCTGCTAACCTCTCACCGGAAAGAAAAACAATTACCGAATTATAAGAGAATATAACATATTTATTTTAATGGGGGGAGGCACCAGAACATATTTGCATGTACCTCGTATAATAAATGTCTCTTGAAAACAATATTTGGTATTTAAGCTTTGGATAATGTGGTTTATTACATAACCGAGTATTGTTTATGTAACATGAGTAGATGTGGGGGTTTGTTGAAGGCTGAAAACTGAAAAATTTCGAAAAAAATCGAGTTTGGTAACGATCAAACACAAATTGTGACCGCTAGAGAGTTAATAGACAAATATATATGTATATATGTCTCTCTCTCTCTCTCTCTCTCTATCTATATATATATATATATATATATATATATATATATATATATATATATATATATATAATTTTGACTGGACCTCGTTTTCGTCATCTCCTAGGTTGGAACGATGGACATTTGAAGAAAAATTTCAAAAATCACGTCATGAGTACGACCACAATAGCTGATTTCCCTTAAGGGAAATCTGCTGTAATACCGTCATCATTATGCCTCTAATAATTTCCCGAGCGAAGCCCGGATACCTTAGCTAGTATATTTATATATGCATATATCATTGTCATGATATAGAGGTTAAGCCTTGTAGTTGTAACCATTTCGTTTTATTGTTGTAATAACTTTTACGTTGGCAGACTCCATTGTTCATCTGAAGAAAATGTTATATTCCATAAATTTACTATTTACTTATGCAAACGTATTTATAATTCTACAACCAGGCTTATTGCAATGTTTATTCTTTCAAATGTATTTCATCGTCTTAAGTGCAAGTCTCTGTCCTTAATGTTCGAAAGTTCTAGTAGTCAAGAGGATAGGTGTGTTAATAGAAAGTTGGCGCTTTCTTTTATATGTAAATTTTCAAAATGCACATTTGGGAGAAACGTTGATGTTGAATGAATTTCACTCTCTCCCTTCGGAGTGGTCCGTAAAAACTTATACCAGTCATACTCTTCAATGGAGTGCACATAATTAGGTTAATTTGTAATAACTTGGCACTAATTTCTTCCATTTATTTATATGACACATTCCTCCCTTTTCTTTAAACGAAAAATGGACTATGATTATACTTCATAATTCATACAAAAGTCCGTCACGCAGGGACTGCGTAAACTAAGAAGATTTCTCTCGTGAAGTTTAACAATAGATAAATCTACATACTGTTATCACAACACAACCGTGAATATGAAATGAATAAATACAAGCGGGAATAAGAAATCTTTCCCCTCCAAATGTAAACAAACAGGTCTGCTAACCCGTCAACGGAAAGAAAAACAATTACTGAAATATATCAGAATATAGTATATTAGTTTTATTAAAAATATCTAGTACGGTAATTTATTATGAATCAGAATAATTTGTAACTCAATCAATAAAATTTCAGTAGCCCAAGAACTCAAAACGGGAGTGGGGGCCACCAGAATATATTAGCATGCATCTCGTATATTAAAGGTCACTTGAAAACAATATTTGTTATTTAAGCTTCGAATAATGTGGTTTATTATATAACAGAGTATTGTTTATGTAACATGAGTAGAAGTGGGGGTTTGCTGAAGGCTGAAAACTGAATGTTGCAAAGATATCGGTTAATATTCAAGATAAATGTTTATAACAATATTTATAGTACATTTCAATTGTGTTAAGATTGATTCGATTCAATTTTTCGATCCGCCGTAAAATAACGGAGATGCTTCGAATATTCATAAATCCTCCCCTCTAACCCCCCCCCTCCCACTTGTCCGATTTCGACCAAATAACGAACTTGATCTTTCTTTTTACACAAAACAATTAAATATTGCGTTTGATAACGAGCAAACACAAATTGCGACCGCTAGAGCGTTAACAGACAATGAGATATGGTTGTGTGTATATATATATATATATATATATATATATATATATATATATATATATATAATTGTCGATTGCGACCGCTAGATCGTTAACAGACAACAAATATATATATATATATATATATATATATATATATATATATATAATTGTGTTGATGTTTTCGACCAGGTTATATTTATATATGGTGTTGTTATTCTTTTTGGAGTTTTGGTCAATGTTGGTAAAAAAATCTTAGCTTATACCGATATTTCGAGATTCTTTTTTCTATTATTACTTACCAAGACTAAAGATACTTAAAAACTATTACACATGACTATTGCACTTAGGACTAGGGTTATAGTAACCTCCCTTGTTTTGTTTACACAGCAGGGTCACTCCTTATGTTAGATATACAAAACATAAGGCTGTGACCCTGCTGTGGAAATAAATCAAGGGAGGTTACTGTAACCCTTGCCCTAAGTTCAATGGTCATGTGTAATAGTTTTTAAGTATCTTTAGTCTTTGCAAGCAATAATAGAAAAAACACCCATTTTAAAAACAATGTGCAATATTATAATGAAGTACCTGCTATTTTACAGCCCTGAAGAAGAGAAAATAAAGATTCTCGAAATATCGGCATCAACTAAGATTTTTTCACCAACATTGACCAAAACTCCAAAAAGAATAACAACACCATATATATTTTTATATATATATATATATATATATATATATATATATATATATATATATATATATAATAGCTCAGATACCCGACTTCGCCTGGGAATTGATTTGAGGCTGAATAGTGATGGTATTTTTTGGCAAGGTGTTACTTTGCATAATATTTTGACATTTACCCGTCCCAGTGTTTAGGGTTAATACCCGTTGTTGGCATTTGTTAATAATAAAATTAATTTTTAATGTAAGTCTTCACTGTCCTCCAAATTGTCATATTTCCCGTCTCCTGTGCATTATGCATAGATTTTAGTTATTAAGGACAAAATATTAACATATATTTGAATTACTTTTTCCTGGTGAGGTACCTCATAGATCAAATTGGAATGAATTGTAGAGCATATCAATATTTCTACGCAAATTACTTGCTCCACACAGTGTTCTTGGAGAAATGTATAAAACAAAGGTTAATCTAACTAACAAAGTAAACAACTTTTGTTACGTGCATATTTGTCGAAAAACAAATAGACAATGAAATATCATGAATTTTTATTTCAGGCCTCCCTTATAACCCCCACTCCCGTGCTAACATAAAAATTTTAGTATAGCTTATAATCATGGAAGAATTAATGCTAATTGACATACCGAGTTTTTTAAAGTTCGGTTTAATCGTTAGCGCCCAATGAAATAGTTGACTCCCGCTTTAGTTTATAGTGTATATCTCGTTTATACTTTGTTAAAAAACAAAAATTAATATGTCAAAAGTTACTCTAAATAACAAAATAAACAACTTTTGTAATGTGCATGTTTGCCGAAAATGCAATAGGAAACGAAATATCACTATTATTAATTTCAGGCCTTTCCTTATAACCCCCACTCCTGCCCGTCCCTAGAAATGTTAGTATAGCTTATTATAATGTAGGCGTTAGTACTAATTCACTTACCGAGTTTGGTTTAATTCGGTTGAGTCTTTAGTGCCAAATAAAATTGTGGATTCCCCCTTTAGTTTATAGCGTATAACTCATTTATGCTTCCGTATACGGCAAAAGTGCATTTAATAAAAGTTACTCTAAATAACAAAATAAACCACTTTTGTTATGTTCATATTTGCCGAAACCCCAATAGGAAACGAAATATCACTATATTTAATTTCAGGCCTCCCTTATAACCCCCACTCCTGCCCATCCATAGAAATGTTGGTATGGCTTGTTATGATGAAAGCGTTAGTGCTAATACACATACCGAGTTTTATTTATTTCGGTTGGGTCTTTTGTCCCAAATAAAATTATTCACTTCCGGTATAGGTTTTAACTTATATCTCGTTTATAATTCGGTATACGAAAAAAGTGTATAAAACAAAAGTTATTCTAAATAAACAACTTTTGTTATGTGCATATTTGCCGAAAAACCAATAGGAAACGAAATATCGCTATTTTTAATTTCATGTCTCCCTTATTTCTCCTCCCCCCCTCCTGTTCGTCTCAGAGAATATTAATATAGCCTAAAGTCTAAGTTGGGCTAGTAGTAATATCCATACCAAGTTACATCAAGTTCGGTTCAGCCGTTTATGCGTGAAAAGGTAACAAACAAACATACACGAAAGAAACAAAATGCAGTTATGGTGTCTATGACATGTGAAACGAAAAGTTATCGTGAAATTTTGCGAAAAAAGTCAATGTACAAACAGAGGTTACAATTTTATAAATATATATATATATAGATAGATAGATAGATATATACATACATATCATAATCAATATCTTTTCCTGCATATTGATTTTGGTATGCCGATGAACTTTTTCAAGAATCGCCCTATTTCATTCTCCATGTCTTTTCATTTTTTTCGTTATTTTTTTGTCTGTTTGCCTTTTTTGTGTATACCAGATCAATGAGTGAATCGCGGCATTGGGGAACTCCTTTAAATAAGTAAATAATAACAAATTTCTTTGTACATTTAACAGATTCAGGCAGTGCGTTTAAGGATTTACTTCTGAAGATAATAGACATAACTAGACATATTCATGTTTTTCATTGGGTGTATCAAGCATATTTTGATATTGTATGAAGTATTACTTTAGAAATTCGGATATTAAAATGACTCTTACAGAAGAGAAGAAAGTTTGAATCATGTGGAACTGCATATATCCTAATAATATGTGAAAAAAGACTAGCTAGCGGTGAATAAGAGAAATTTCGGGATTCCCAGATGACTGTTGCTGAAGAATCAGGTATACCAGGGATATTTAGTTAGCTAATCTTTAGGCCAAGCAGCCTGGAAGAGAATATGTTTTGAGATATGTCAATGTGATATTGATATCATCAATAAATTTCTTTTTTAGCAAATTTCCGTTAAGGGATATCAACTATTGAGGTCCTACTCATGACGCGATTTTCGAAAAATGTCTTCAAATGTCTATCGATCCTCCTCAGGAGATGACGAAAATGTGGTCCGTTCAAAATTTTATACATTTATAAAACACTCTAGCGGTCGCAACTTTCGTTTTATCGTTACCAAACTCGATATTTAAACGTTTTATGTAAAAAGGCAGATCGAGTTCGTAAATGGCTGAAATCGGACCAGCGGCAGGGGGGGGGGGGATTAGACGGGGATTTTCAAAATATCTCCGTTACTATACGTTAGACCAAAAAATTGTACAGAACCAATCTCATTGCAAATTAAATGTACTATAAATATTGTTATTTACATTTATTCTCTATCTTGAATATTAATCGACATTTTTAGCATTTTTCATCCTTCAGCAAACCGCCACATCTACTCATGTTACATAAACAATACTCTGCTATGTAATAAACCATATTATCCAAAGCTTAAATTCCATAAATGGTTTTCAAGAGACCTTTATTATACGAGATAAATGCAAATATGTTAAGGTGACCCCCCCCCCTCCTGTCCTGGACTACAAAATTTAAAGTACTAGATATAGTAAATAGTTCTAAAATTAAAATGTTATATTCTGATTTATTACATAAATTATTTTTCTAGCTTGTGGGAAGTTGGCACACCTGTTTGTTTTCGTTTCAGATGCTTCCCGTCTGGAGGCTTCTTATTATCGTTTGTATTTATTCACTTCGTCGTGGCGGTGTTGTATTTATCATATTCGCAGTGGTGTTGTGTTGCCAGTATGCAGATTTATTTATTGTTAAACATCACGAGGGAAATCTGCTTATTTTGCGTAGCCCCTGCGTGATGGATTTTTTTTTTAGATAACTTAGATTCAATGATTCATTTATCGATCATTTATAGTGAGAATGTATCGTCAAATTAATGAGCCGAATGAAATACTGTCTAAGTTTCAAAAATTTAAACAATTTTCGTCAGTAAGCAACTTGTTGGAGAAACATTACTGAAAGTGAAATGAACTACTTCAAGGACGTTTCCCTTAGTTTGAATATTTGCTACCTGGCCGAACAATGAGCCATCCGAAATGGAATGGTTGGGTAATTGTCAGGCAAGATATTAGATCAATTGTCATGGTTCAAGGCTCTCACTACCTGTCCATCCGTCTCCAGGATAATCTGTCAAATAAAAACGCCGCAAGTAGTGTCGGAACGCTTTTGGTTTTTGGGGGCTGACACATTTGGACAGTGCTACAATATTGGTTTATGACAGCTTTCTCCGGACCGGACTGACCTCATTTCTTAGGGAAATGAATCTGTTGTTGGATGCCCTTGACAGGTAGTAAAATGCAAAGTGCTGCCCATTTCTATGGTCTTAGGACTTAAGAAGGACTGTCAATAATAAGTAAACTAAAAGGAATTATTCTTGTCTCTTCTGAGTAATGGATAAGGAACTATATATTATAAGACAAGTGCTGTTTTGGAGGCTGCACAACAGGCAAATAAGGTATCAACAAATATCCGATCTCAACAGAACTACAAAGATATTATTCAATATTTTATTTTAGACTAAACCTAATGAAAGTTATAACATATAGTTCCTTACAAGATTTTTTGTTTTTGAATTTAATGTTCGGTTTTTATTTATTTTATTTATTTGTTGATTCGTGTCTTGTTTTGGTTGCGTTTATTTGGTTTCGTTCTGTTATTTAGTTACGTTTTGTTATTTAATTGCGTTCTGTTATTTAGTTGAGTTTAATTTATTGCATTCTGTTATTTAGTTGAGTTTTATTTAGTTGCGTTTTGTTATTTTGTTGCGTTCTGTTATTTAGTTACGTTTTGTTATTTGATTGCGTTCTGTTATTTAGTTGAGTTTAATTTATTGCGTTCTGTTATTTAGTTGAGTTTTATTTAGTTGCGTTTTGTTATTTTGTTGCGTTCTGTTATTTAGTTACGTTTTGTTATTTGATTGCGTTCTGTTATTAGTTGAGTTTAATTTATTGCATTCTGTTATTTAGTTGAGTTTTATTTAGTTGCGTTTTGTTATTTTGTTGCATTCTGTTATTTAGTTACGTTTTGTTATTTGATTGCGTTCTGTTATTTAGTTACGTTTTGTTATTTGATTGCGTTCTGTTATTTGTTTGAGTTTAATTATTTGCGTTCTGTTATTTAGTTGAGTTTTATTTAGTTGCGTTTTGTTATTTTGTTGCGTTCTGTTATTTACTTGCGTTTTTTTATTTGTTTGTGTTCTCCTCCTTCCAATCGACATTGAAAATCGCGTCACGAGTTCGACCTCTAACCTAAACCTTCTAAAAGTGGTAGCAAAAATGAGGACGTAACCAGTAGTCATAAATGAAACATTGGAGTTATTTTTGTTCGTGTAGGAAAGTCTGTGACAAGACAGTATAAAGCCACCAGGAGGTATTTATTAATCAAATCAGTGAAGACCAAATAAAAAAAAAAAAGGAAATAAATGGAGAGAGATAAGTCAAATCCCGATAATGGCGTTAAACTCAAACATTTAAGGGAAAAGAAAGATTTAGTCAGCATTAAAGTTCATTTACAGTTAAATGTTACCTCATTTAATGTTTAACGAAGAAAGACTGCATCTTTCTTTCCCTATTTGCTGAATCCTGTAGCATAGATCTCACAACATTATTTCAATCCTTTAAGGTTCACAGTGAACATAAGGCTGTGTAAGAGTGCAGTTCAATAAGATCCCTAAGGTCAAGAACCATAGGAAATAATTTGAGTCTTGTTAAACGCACAGCTATCTTTCTCCTCGAAATACAAAACCATAGATATTCAGTAAATGAAAATAACTGCCACTTTTCCGGCACAACCCAACCCAATTGTTTTCATTACTGGCTTCCCATATTATTTGGAACAACACCTACCATCATAATCTCCAATAATAACCAACTCCATTATTAGCAGATTTCCCTTAAGGGAAATCAGCTATTGAGGTTGTACTCATGACGCGACTTTCGAAATTTTTCTTCAAATGTCCATCGATCCTACCCAGGAGATGACGAAAATGAGGTCCGTTCAAAACTGTATATATATATCTATATCTATATATATATTTGTCTGTTACGGCTCTAAACTCGATATTTAGTCGTTTTATGTAAAAAGAATGATCAAGTTCGTTAACGGCTGAAATCGGACCAGGGGGAGGGGGGGGGTTTAGAGGGGAGGTTTTTTGTAAATTCAAAATATCTCCGTTATTATGCATCGGATCAAAAAATTGTATAAAACCAATCTTATTGCAAATTAAATTTACTATTAATATTGTTTTATAAATTTATTCTCTATCTTAAATATTAACCGAGATATTTGTATTTTTATTAAATGTGGGCCGATAACGAACGTATAGAGAGACGGCTCTTGTATAGAGATGTCTCTATTGTATAACTTCACGTGGGAAATCTGCTTAGTTTACGCAGCCCCTGCGTGACGGGCTTTTTAGAATACAAACCATCCCGATGGCCTTAATTATTAATATTATTATTATTAATTACAGGACATTAATGGCCTAATTATTTTTAGCACTAACTCCATTATTTATTCCATCAACTATCTCCATTATTTGCCAATCTAATTTCCCTAATTATTTGCTAGATAAAACATCACCATTAATGGATACACTGTCATCAATATATTTGGAATGACCAAACTAACAGTCGAATCCAGGTGAGGATATATTGAACAACTTCGATTTATTAGGTTTTTTTTTTTTTTTTTTTTTTCAGTTACACATTTCCTTGAGACAGAGTAATTAATACAATGAAATGTAAATGAAAGTCACAAAATAATTTACATTTTTAACATAACAGAATTTCTATAGCTTTACAATGCATATTTCTATCGTGGAAGTGAAGTAGCTGCATTAGTCACGCTAAGAAATTAAACACCCATTTAGATAAAGTGAAGTTCTGGTTCAGCTGCCATCTGAGCGAGAAACACAGCTACGTAACACTAATAATTATCTTTATTGCCAAATTAATATATGTTTACATAGTCTAACAACGTATAATTCTGCGCGAGACATAGTAGTAGTACTGTGCGAGTAACAAACCTGGATTTGTTTCCAATTGTTTTAGCAGATTTCCCTCAAGGGAAATCGTCTATTGAGGTTGTACTCATGACGCGGTTTTCGAAAAATGTCTTCAAACGTCCATCGATCCTACCTAGTAGATGACGAAAATGAGGTCCGATCAAAATTATATATACATTTGTCTGCTTTCACTCTAACGTTCGCGATTTTTTTCTTATCTTTATCAAACTTAATCTTCAATATTAACTGATATATTTGAATTTGTTTAGTTTTCAGCATTCACTAAACCCCCCACTGCTACTCATGTGACATAGACAATACTCTGTTATATAATGAAACACGTTATATGTATTTGAAACTTAAATACCAAATATTGTTCTCATTGAACTTTTACTTTTTAAGATTAATGCAAATACGTGTGGTATGTGGGGAAATCTCCTTAGTTAACGCAGCTCGTGTAAGACTGAACTTCTTTGTCCCAACCCAGAATATTTCACCCCAGAAAGGTCCTGCATTTCGCCACAAAAACATTTTCGAACCCAGCATTTTGCCGATCAGGAACTTCAGGTGATTGCACTATCTCACATTTGTTTGTTTATTATTATTTACGTCCACTTTATGCTGCTATGGCTAATCCGGACGGATTATCTACAGGTTACCACCCTTTTCTAACTACCTCACGTACACCCATACTACCTTCCACTCAGACAGCCATTGGGGAGTATTGGCGCAGCTTTCTTAAATAAGAACTTCGTTATTATTGGTAACCCAGCTTAAACTATAGGTTATATTAATAATAGTGTACGCCTTCATCATGCCTGCGTATCCAAAGGTCTCAGTGAATCACAGCTGTTTAAAACACGAGCAATAAATCAGAGACCACTGATCTCTGGAAGCCGCTATCCTTGTTGGAACCAAATATTCCACAATCTCAGTGAATGCAACACACAGCCATCCTATAATTACCTCCGTTCTTGAAGGCATTAGTGTTCTAAGTTCTGAAAGTCTTTCCAATAAAAGATCGCACAGAATTCATTAGTACACTTTGCATTAATACATTGGTCTCATACGATTCCTAGATGCTGCCAGGGCAGCGGTCGCTACTACCACTACCTACTACTATACTAATTCCTAAACCTGCTACATTTGCCTGAATCTTATAGCTCTAACGAAAGTATCAACTCTACTAAAAAATGCAATACATATGTAGTAACGTTTGAATGCATTGCAAGATTTATATGAGGGATGCAACCCATTCCAATTAAAAGACCTCCCAAACATTCCAATAATTCGTAGGAACTACGCAAAAATGTGTATTTCTAAGCGTACCACGCAACTTGATAATCCCAACTTCCGCTGAAGTTTCAAAGGAATTCATAATGAAAGAAAAAGGATAAGACACTAAGAGATCATCAGCTTAGATGCTGGTCAAAACTTCACGGCAACCTCATGTGGACTCAGCTCCAAGCTGGCACGATTGCCTTAACAAATCAAAAAACCAGCCCAGAAGAGTTGTTTCAATGCAACATTCAGACCATGTTGAGTGGAAACAATAAGGATGAGGTGGCCTAAATGGGCAAAGGTGATATCCAACAAATAGAAGCACTACTTGATTTCTTGAAGCCTCCATCAAGAGGTTCAAGATCACAAGGGTCAGTGCAAGTAGAAATGATATAGAGTAGGGCTTCTTAAACTATGGGTCGCGACCCCATTTGGGGTCGCGTAGCAAAATTCTGGGGTCGCGAGAGATAAAAAAACAATTTATGTTTTATCTTCAGTTACAACTTATCATTAAATTTTTAACTTATACTTTAATTTAATACTTACCACGCAACTACTTGAATATATTCGAGAGAATTAAGACGTTCAGAATCCACTTTTATTTTTGAGACTATAATAAATACAATTCTATAATTTTTTGTGCAATTTTTAATTTTAGATTTTTGTATGTTTCAAAACGAATTCTAAACTTATATATTTTCATATGTATATGTATATTGTTACCTAATTAATAAATCATCAAAAAATATTATTTTATTTTTCTTTTATATTTGTATGGGGTCGTCAAGAAACTCGCAATCATAAATGGAGTTGTAAATTACAAAAGTTTAAGAAGCCCTGATATAGAGTACACTATGAATGTTCATAGAATTAATGAGAAGTTTTGAAGTTGGAAACGTGAAATTAATCCGACCCACGTTATATTGTGTTTAATAAGCACACTTAAACAAATACTTACAATTCATTGGTTTGAGCTTTGCATAAGATATTTCAGGCACTGAGAGTTATATAAATAATAAATGAATTCTATTTATTGACTCAGCCAACTGCCATGTCCTTGGTACGGAAATAGAACCAGATCGACAATTAGCGCCCTCTTAAGATCTCTCTTTTATTGGTCTCAAGTTGTAATCCTTTTCGTTTTGTTAATTTCTCCTTTTATAAAGTCTTTTTTTTTTTTTGATCCGGAGGAATGTGGACTTTTTGGAATATTGGACGGCGCGAAGCAAGGAGTTGGTTTTAACGAACTGTCTGCTGGTCTCCTCCATTCAGGAATTATTTATTATTTATTTCCTCATTTGATGTCCTTGAACTGAAGCTGTTATTTTGTCTGCTGCCAGTGACTCACTTAAAATCTGAATCCGCTTGCAACGAATTACTTGAAACACAATTCTTCTTAGGGAACTAGAGGTCAAAAGCTAAATTAGAATTCACCAAAGTAGCCGTATAAAAAGGACAACCACTTGAACACATATTCCAGAACCAATTGTTTGCATATTATATGTATAATTATATAATTATCAACACAACGTTTTCTATGATATAATGATATATATATATATATATATATATATATATATATATATATATATATATGTGTGTGTGTGTGTGTTGTGTGTATAAGGTTCAGAAAGTATGTGTCATTAATTTCAGCGATTTGGCCTAATTGATTCTGAAAATTTACTCTTTATAACGATTCATGTTTTATATATATATATATATATATATATATATATATATATATATATGGTGTTGTTGTTGTTTTTTGTAGTTTTGGTCAATGTTAGTGACAAAATCTTAGTTTATGCCGATATTTCGAGAATATTTATTTTCTCTTCATCAGGGGTGTAAAAATACATGTGCTACTTTATAATATTGCACATTGTTAGTAAACTAGAGAGTAACAGGAGGTGTTTATGCTTCTTTTACTTACCAAGACTAAAAATACTTAAAAACCACTGCACATTATGTATTGCACTAACGAATACTGGTTACAATAACCTTTCCTGGTCTGTTTACACTAAGCAGGGTCACAGACTTGTGTTTTTGTATATCCGTAGTATATTGTCTTTTGTTTGTTGAACTATATTATAATTATTATACTTCAGCTATTATATTATGTTAAAACTATTGTTATGTGTTATATTGTGTGTTATGTGTAATAACATAACAATAGTTCTAACAATTTTTTTTAATTTTTTTTTTATCTTAGTTGTATGATCTACAAAATAAATCTAAAGCTCATAGAATGCATGAAATAATTAGGATTTTGTTTTTGACACTCATGACACCCCTCTTTTAGAATGGCTTCCTTATTATACTACTGCTCCAAAAAGATTAAAAGCGAAGTTCTATTCAGATAAGCCTAAAATGAGAAGCGATCGATTGCTGTTTGTGATTTCTTTCTCAATATCAAATTATTTAAAAAAATATGAAATTCACCGAGTACACCGTTTTGATGTGATTTTTTCTTGTTGATTTTTGGCACTGAAAAATATACATATATATCTATATATCACTGTTCACATCTATACTACATTTTTTAGTAACTAAATTATTTTTCATTTGAGAGAACATTTCTTCAATTATATTATCTTATTATTAACTATTTACCGACAGGGAGATTATTTATTGTCCCCAAAATTATTTTTTACATTTTTCTTATGGAGCTGAGTTGGTATTCTGGCAGGTGGAAGTGACTTCTAATCTAGGTAGAGGACTAAAATGGTTACTTTTCCACTGTAATAAGTGACAGTGGAAGAGTAGCTATTTTTTTCATATGGAGGCTTTTCTTCTTCCTTAACTCTATGTCGTATAAAGTATATAAAGTAATGCACATCAGCATTTTTCACTAATTCGAATATTATCTGATTTATTTGTAATTTTTTGGTTTCCAACTTTCAGTTTATTTCCACTCCTATTTATGCGTTTTCCATTTAAAGCAACGATATTACTAAATATTTCACTCCCAGGCACATGTCAATTTTATGTTTATAATCTGCACATGACAGATAATAGAGAAATAAATTGATTCTGGCTTCCTATACTTTTGGGATAGTGTTGACCTGTGGAAAGTAAGAGTCAAAAAAGTATGTCTAGAAACTGGTTCTGAGGTATAGTTCAAACTGTCGCAGTACTCTTAGTACGACCGTGAGGTCTAGTATCAAGTTATATTTTGTGATCGTACGTCAGATTGGCTCTATTTTTTTTTTTAAAAAAAAGAAGAATAGGTACATTTCTGGCTTGAAGAGTGTTGTAAATATACTGAAACGTTGGATATTATCACTAGTTTATTTATATCTATTTTTTTTTCATGGCCGAAATCCGGATCAATAATTCGTCAAGAAACAACAATGAGGGCGGGGGGGGGGGGTCAAGATTCGAAGCAAAAAGTACAAGGAAATGCTTAAGTTTAAATGAAACATCTATATCATATATGGGCAACCACCGGCCCGCGGTAAGGTATGGTACGACCCTCGAGACATTTTGAAAACCCCAATTAAACAAAAATATTACACTATTTACTCCAAATTGGGAAGATGAGGAGAAATTTGTGCGTTTGGCAGTACTTATAAATGCGAACAGTTATTTTCAATGATGAGAGTTAATAAATCAAAACATCGTACTAGGATGACTGACGATAATTTGGAAAATTCTTTTCTTTGTATCAATGGAATTAGTCCAAACATCCATGGATTAGTTTCTCAAATTCAAGCTTATTGATTTCGGTATTTGTAATAATTCCAAAGTTTACCATTTAATTATAATGTACTTTTTTTTTAATTTCATTTTGTTGTATTGATAAATTGTATTATAATTACATTGTCGTTATAATTTCATGTCTGATATCTATCGTTAAAAGTTATGAGCACTTCTTTAAAATGCACTACTTTTGGCGAAAAACTACCAGGTTATCATCGCCCTGTAATATTTATAATTCACATTTTGGTATCCTCATCCATAACGCCATTTTAACAATATAAACGAGGATACGAGCAATTGCACTTTAAATTTCTTTGTATAAACTCGTGTTTTTTACAAAATTAAACAATTTATGGAGTTCTTTTGGGTCATCTCCAAGGGTCACTTCTATACTATTGGAGATATTGTATTTGTTTCTAATATCTGTATACTTATGGCATTCCATTAATATGTGATATATAGTCAGTTCTGTGTTACATTTCTCACAAATCGGGGGTTGATCTTTTGTCATAAGATAGCCATGCGTAAGTCGTGTGTGCCCAATTCGGAGTCTTCCTAATACAACTTCATCTCTTCTTTTGTCTCTTGTCGAATATTTCCAAGGACGGATGGTGGTTTTAATAGTTTTTAGTTTATTGTTCTGGGTTTCATTCCACATGTTTTGCTAGTTTTTATTAATTTCTTATTTTAGTGGTTGGTAGAGTTCTGCAGATGTAATTGTTGTTGGCGTGATGGAGTCGAGTTGATTGGCTTCTCTGGCTGCTAAATCTGCTTTTTCGTTTCCATCTATTCCCACGTGGCTTGGAATCCACATGAAGTAGACGGCCCTTTTTAGCTCTCGGAGCATTTGTATTTGATTTTGTATTTTTTTTACTATTGGGTTGTTTGTGAATACATCTTTGATACTCATTAGGGCACTCAACGAGTCAGTGCAAATCAGGAATTTTTCTTGAGTTGAGTGGTTGCAAATGCAGTAATATAAAGCGAATTTAATTCCGAATAGTTCGGCGGAATAGATGCTGGTTAATTTGTTGAGTTTGAATCTTTGGCAGGCATTTTCTTCGTAGTAGGCGCAGGAGGAAGACTCGGTAATTTTCGAACCATCAGTGTATATTATCTTTGGGTGTTGATATTTTTCTATTTTACTAATGAAAGCTTCCTTTATTTTCCAATAGTTGATCTCTTGGGACGTTTATGAGTTTGGTGATTCATGTATCTATAGATATTTCTTGAATTGTCCAAGGTGGAGTTGGGTCGAATTCATCAAGACTGTTTGAGTTTTGTAATAGTTTGTCTGTTATGTTACTCAGCCTTATTCCAATAGGTTTTGGTGTTGTGGGGTTTTGGTCATATAGCCGTGAGTAGAGAGGGTGGAATATACTCTGAAATGTCGGGTGACCTCTCTGTGTCACTAGTTTGGCTAAGTATTTAGCTGCCAGTTTTGGCCTTCTGGATGTCAATGGTGGGATTCCGGTTTCAGCAAACAAGCTTATTGCTGGGCTAGAGCGGAAGGCTCCTATGGATAAACGTAACCCAGCATTATGAATTACATCTAGTTTGCATAATTTATTGAAGTTTGCTGAGCCGTATACAAAACTGCCATAGTCCAATTTAGACAATACCAGAGCTTTTTATATTGTTAGCATGGTATTCCTATCTGCTCCCCATGATGTGTTAGCAAGTACTTTAAGAATTTTAAGCCTTTCAGATGCGCGTTTTTTGAGTTTGTCTATATGTACATTCCATGTCAGTTTGCTGTCGAGAGACATACCTAGGAATTTAGCATGGTTGACATATTATATTAGGGTGTCCTTAAGATAGAGATGTGGTAAATCATTTAAATTTCTGCGCCTTGAGAATATTATGCACTTCGTTTTTTCGGGGGAAAACAAAAAACCTGTTTTTTTCAACCATTCTATTAATCTAAGAGTCACAGCTTGTAGTTGTCTCTTGATATATGCCAAGCTTTACGATCGGTAAATAATGGCAAAGTTACTATTATTGAAAAAATAACTAATTAAAATTAACCTTAACTGGCTACTTAATCTAACCAGCTGATAGGTTCTGAAATCCTGAAATGAAACAATATTGCCAATCGATACTTAAATTTATGTATTAAAACATAATAGGTTTATTAATACATTTTACTGAAAAAATGACTAGAAAAATGATATTTTTCTAGACAGATTTCAGGGAAACAAAGTTCGAATCTCTCTTAACAAGTGTGCTTAAATGTCTGTGACAAACATTGTTACATTCTTAAATCTTGTAAAATGAGAGTTTAGATTGAATGGAATAAATCACTGACTGAAATTGCAAATGTCAAGTGTAAATATGCATGGCCTTGAGAAGATCTCTTCAATAAGTAGCTATCCGAACATCTGTCGGTACTAAAACCATTTGTGCCTATTCAGGCGTCTGCATTCATAAAGCTATTCGGAACTCTCATAAATTTGTAAGACCTCAGCTGTTGATAGGCTCTGAGTGCTAGGCCCCGGTTATTACGTCTAATACCCGGAACACACGAGATGCATCTGATGAATCCGATGCATTATTAAGATAGTCGCGTACTTTCTAGCCATTTATGAGATTGCATACACCTTTCTCTCTCTCTCCGCGGACCTCGGGTCCTTGATATTTTATGCTAGGAACAATGAAGAACGGAAATGACGCCCTTTTGAAAGGAATGCAACGAAACGCTTCGAGTGCAATGATATTTTTTATACAGTAGACAATCAATCTTATTACCTATCCTATTGTCCTGGATAATAAAATTCGCCATATTCCTCTCACATGATCCATTCGACAGGCGAATATGCAACATCAAACAAATTCAAGAATAATTAAAATGATTTTGTCATAAAATAACCATGCTTAAATCTTGTGTGCCCTATTCGGAGTCCTCCTAATACAACTTCATCTCTTCTGTTGTATTTTGTTAAATATTTCCATGGACGGATGGAGGTTTAAATAGTTCTTAGTTTGCTGTTCTGGGTTTCGTTCCACATTTGTTGCCAGTGGTTGATAGAGCTATGTAGATGTAATTGTTGTTGGGGTGACGGAGTCGAGTTGGTGGGCTTCTCTGGCTGATAAATCTGCTTTTTCATTTCCATCTATTCCTACGTGCCATGGAATCCACATCAAGTAGACGACCCTTTTTAACTGTCGAGTCATATGTATTTACTTATGAATTTTTCGTAATATTAAATTGTTTGTAAATACATCTTTAATACTCAATAGGACACTCAACGAGTCGGTACATATGAGGAATCTCCAAAAAGTAGCCCCTTTTATAAAAACTTCATTATTATTTTCATGCTATTTTCCTTGTTTTTTTCCTGCTTTTTCCACTCTATTTATTATTAATTACAAATTTCATTTTAAATTCCTTTTTTTTTTTTTGTGCAAAGAAAATAATTTATTGGATACATAAGAAGGTGCGTACTTTCTTGGATGAGAACATGAGGACAACTTGTGCTGTATAGCTGAAAATAGTACAATTTTATAAATAAAATCGAAATAATAGCGCCGTGTAAGAATGAGTGAGCTTAGTGGCACCAAACCTGTTTTGCCAGCTGACTCATGTAATAAAGCTGTTACTCAAGGGAAATACCACCAAAAAATATACTGTACTACACACTCTGGAAGAATGTATTTTACATTTCCATACAAATTATAGTAAAATACATTAAATTTAAAATTTAGTCTAATAATAATAACAGTAAAAACAAAAGAAAAATATCAATAGTAACATTTATGACAAAAAACACAATAAAAATGCAAATATCTCAGTTAATATTCAAGATAGAGAATAAATGTATATAAAAATATTTATAGTACATTTAATTTGCAATGACATTGATTCTATACAATGTTTCGATCCGAAGTATAATAATGGAGATATTTTGAATTTTCTTAAATACCCTCTAAACCCCCCCCCTTCCACTGGTCCGATTGAACGGACCTCATTTTCGTCATCTCCTGGATAGGATCGATGGAAATTTCATAAAAAGTTTTGAAAATCAAGTCATGAGTGCGACCTCAAAATGCACTTATTACAGTGAATCTGGGAACCAAAGGAATATCTTACTAAATTTAAAACTTCCAATAATCAATATTTTGAAAGAAATTTTCAAATAGGAATGCGTTGCTTATTATTATTATTTTTTTTTTTTTGAAGTTCGGAAAAAAAAAAATAGTGAGTTAGTCAATCATATAAAACCGCCTTAATGAAGAGCAGTAGGGAGCTCATAAAGATAATTTTACAAAACTTCATTTGTATTTATTATGTTAAATAAAATATAGGAATAATGCAATTATAATATAAAAATTTTAGTGTGGGCAACTAAGAGGGTGACGCCTTCTTTCTATGTATTTTTGTACTTATAATGAGTATTCATTTTAAACATTTTTCTCAAATACAGGCCAAAATAAAAAAACATGATCCGCCATGACCTCCCCTAAAACATTTTCCTAAAAAAATAACTATTTTACATATTAGTTATTTATATTAATGTGTATTTTCCTTCGAATTATATTATATTTTATTTAGGATATTTGTAACACTCTCTGGGTAGTCTAAACATTTATTGGAAAAAGACTTGGAGAATGTGAGAATTTTCTTCCAATTTTGGGCCCTCGATGAGGCATCTTCTTTTACAAAACACGTACCGCAGAATTAATGAATAATGGCATAGTGAAATTTATATTGACCTTATGTCCATCCTTAGTGTTGAGTGGAATCGAACAATAAACTTGTAAGTGTTTACAGAAAATATGTATACAACTAAGAGAGGAGAGGACGAAGGTGAGAGAGTATTTATATTTTGTTTGACATGTCAACACAATAAAAATTTAATCACAAAACTTTGTGAGTACCTGCTTTCGCTATAATAATTTTTGAGTTTGGTAAAACAAAAATGAATTTTTTGTTGGAGCACTCAAACCATTTTCTAGTTTCCATAGCATTTAATTTACCTTTACTTTTTCCCTTAGAGAGGAAGGAGTTTGCTTCATGAAATAACATAACTAGATTCCTGTTTTTATTTTGCACCTGCTTAACAATAAAATTACATAAAAACGTGACTATCAAATTAAAGTAGAAATAGTTTCGTAATACTTAACATCCTTTGAATTGAATCATTGGAAACAAATAAAAAACGCTTATTTATACTGTTTATTCCCAATATGGATTCAGTAATACTACTGACTTAGTCATTATTTACGCCATTACTTCACTAGAAATATGCAAATTCAATGACTTTATTGAGAGAAAAAAAACTTAAATAAATATAAACGTATAGTAGCATTACAAAATCCATTGTTGGTAGAAAAAAAAGGGACTTCACTAATACTTGTCAAGATGATACCCCCATTAAAGTATTCTGTAATGTCCTCTTTCCCGTCACCAATCCATAACTAGAAAACTAAGCAGATTTCCCACGTGAATGTTAACAATAAATAAATCTACATATTGGTAACACAACACTACGTGAATATTAAGTGAATAAATACTAACAATAATAAGAAACCGACGAAAAGCATCTGAAATATAAACAAAACAGTTCTGCCAACTTCTTACCGGAAAGAAAAACAATTACTGTAATATATCCGAAAATAACGTATTAATTCGATTGAAAACTATTTACTGTATACAGTACTGAAATGTATAATGAATCAGAATAATTATTATCTCAATCAATCAAATTTAAGTAGTCCAAAAACTTAAGAAGGGGGGGGGGGGTCACCAGAACATATATACGCGTATCTCGTATAAAAAATGTCTCTTGAAAAAAATATTTGGTTCGATGGACATCTGAAGAAACATTTCAAAAATGGCGTCATGAGTACGACCTCAATAGCCGATTCCCCTTAAGGGATATCTGCTAAAAGTCAGTTGACGTCCCCTGAAGATGCCAAAAGTATGTCTAGAGAAACGTTAGTAGAAAATAATATCATGATACAAGACATTACCTGTTAATGAATTCTAATATCTCATATAGGAATGGAACCCACAGTTTTATTACTCACCGAAAGCTTAAGCGAGCATTGCTCTCCAAAGCCACAGAAATGAACAAATCTGTTTTCATTCATGCCAGCATTTCAAAACTTATTGGGTCCTCTTGAGTGGGGATTTATAGGTTTTTGGTTTTTTTTATCTTGAAGAATGGGCCTTGGCAGATTTCCAAGAAAACTCTCAGTTAAAAAAATGACCAGGTGTTTCGAATAAACTGATCCCAGTCGTAAGCTTTGGATGAGGACGGATTGAATATTCTTATTTTGAATACGGAAGAGAACCTTGCCAAATCATGATAAGAGGCTATTGTTCGAACGAAGAATCTAAACTCACTGAGTACAGAGACTTTCCCAATACCAATTAAGTTCAATAAAAAAACTCTATCTACAAAATTAGCTTGTCTTTTGGCTGATGTTGAGAACGAAATGTTCTGCAAAAAGCACTCTCTCCACAAAAATAGGGGAAATCTGCTAAAAAAAAATCTAAAAGTCTGAAAAATGATCAAGTATTAAAGGAATCTATAAATGTTCCCCTCCAGGGAAATCAGCTATTGAGATTGTACTCATGACTCGATTTTCGAAAAACGTTCCACAAATATCCATCTATCCTACCCAAGAGATGACGAAAATGAGGTCCGCACAAAATTATATATATATATATATATATATATATATATATATATATATATATATATATATATATATATATATATGTAAACACTCTAGCGGTCGCAATTTTTGCTAGATCGGTGCTGTACTTGATATTTAACAGTGAAATCGGACCAGGAATACGGGTGGGGGAGGGGTTTAGGATGGGAAAACTTGAAAATTCAAAATATCTTCGTAATTATGGGTCCGATCGTAAAAGGTCATATAGAGCCAGTGTTGTTAAACTATTGATGCTCTACAATTTTTCTTCTATGCTTTCTTTCGTTACTCAAATATTGAAGGAGTAATTCGTTTTTTCTTGTTTCCAGGAAGAATATTGAGAGACATGAGATCACTAGCGTGTCTTAGCTATACAAGGGAAATCTGCTTAGTTTACACAGCATCCGCGTGACGGACTTTTATTGGAAGAGAAGAAGAGGCGGAGGAACAGCATATGTCCTCTTCAATAAAAGACCAGTTTGGTTTCTCCAGAAGGAAAAAAAATCAAATGCTCAGAGTGAATTTTAAGTGTTTTGATCTGATTTGTTCTTCTTAAAATTGAAAGTTCAATATGCAGATTAAGTGCATAAATGAAACACATGATGTTAATAATCCATTGATTAGAATACCTCCCCCCCCCCCAAATTCCGTCCAGACCAAATCAAACCATCCTTAGTAGTCGAATATATCCACCTTACTTCCTTTTTATCCAATTTTCGAGCACACTTGCCTAAAAACATGTATCAATAGAAATCATTAGGGGCTCAGGTTAGCCATGTGAGTTAAAGCGTTGACCTTAATCTCACGTGGTAAACCTAGAGTGGCGAGTTCGATTCCTGCCTGGGTAGAGGAATTTATTTAGTGACGGAATTCATTAAAGAAAATTCTTAGTCCCACCCTGGCTAGAAAAGGGCGGTAACCTGTAGATAACCCGTCCTTATTAGCTTCAGTTTTAAAAGTGGCCGTTAAAAAATAATTTAATTTAGAGATCAGTTTCATTCATTGGTTAACTGTATAGACCTCAATTTTGGACATACTCTTAGATTTCAAGATGTATTAGTTTTGAGCTGATTGTTGAGAGAGAACCTTCATTCTCTGTCATTAATTTGTGTCCTTTTGAAGATCCATAGGAATTGCTATTAAAAAGTAAAATTTACAGGCTCGGCCATCTACGTAGTTGAATAGGAGTGTCACAATCTCTCAACAAGAGCCTTACACTGCTTGATTGGATTGAACCGAAGGCTAAACGCCTCCCAAGAAGCAATCTCCACGTCGGAAAGTCCGTCCAAGCAGATTTATTACCAAGCAGTAATAGACCACCCTAGGCACATGGACAGGATCTGAGGGAGATAAGGGGAGACCTGTTGAACGTGATTCGATACCTGATGAATTGGAATCTTCACCTTTGTCCGCCGCTGGCGGTTCCCGGGTAAGTCCCTATAGCTGCCGCGTCCAGAAGACAAGGAAGCGGGACGGAGCGTCGTGAAAGGTTAGGGTCAACAGACATAAGTCCGCCGGCCTCTCGTTATTTAAACTAGCCATCGCCGGAGGGTTTAAAGTGCACTATCTAACGGCTCAGGAAGTGGCTAGGGTTTCGCTTGCAGTCGGTCTCTTGCACTTTAAGATCTTTCCGAATCGCACTCCTATTTTCAAATGGCAGAGATTCGTCAACCTATGTGATAATTGTTGCGATCTGGATGCGGCAATAGGCATTAAGACCTGTAAAACATGATAATTCCCACAGCCAAATCAGTAGCAAACAACTAAGGAAGGGCTCACCAACAACTGGTCTTTTGACTCAACATTTAAATATCTATAAATTTATTTATAATTAAAAAAAAGTCCTTCACACAGGGGCTGCGTAAACGAATCACATTCCACACGTGAAGTAATACAATAGAGAAATCTCCATTCGAGATCCGAACTGAACCGGCCAAACTAGCTTTCGGCTGAAAAGATAAGAACCGGCCTAATCCGCACAGACTTAATAAAAATGCAAATATCTCGGTTAATATTCAGGATATAAAATAAATGTATAAAACAATATTTATATTAAATTTAATTTGCAATAAGATTGTTTCTATATAATTTTTCGATCCGACGTATAGTAACAGAAATATTTTGAATTTCTCTTAAGGGAAATCTGCTAAAATGCAGCAATAATAAATATAAATTGAAATGAGAAAGGCACCTTTTAGCGATATATAGGGGGACACTTATATATCCTTAAACTAAATTACAATAAAAAGGACTTAGCTGTTTTATAGAAGTTCTCTATCAGACTCTACCGTGAGAGCTAGTACAGGCGATAAGTAGTCTGACTAGGTGTGAACTGAAGAATTAACAATGTGTCTTGGACTAGGCTCTCCCGTCAAGAGGAAGGACTGTTCTTAAATCCCTTTGCAATGTCACCCCTTTACAGCCTGAGCCGATGTCGCACTTTGCTCCCGCCGATCAAAATATGCTCAAAAAGTCTATTCAACGTGAAATTATTATCGAAATTCAACCTGAATATTAATTAGGGTATCGACTTTAAGAGCTGTGAATGATATTATAAATATCCATCGGCGTTATCTACTAAAATACTAGAGCTCATGGTGACTTAACTCCAAATTGTATAAAACTCTGTATAACTTACAGGTAAAAGCTAGACATTTAAGTATTCATAAATAATAATCTTAATGGGCTTTGTGCTGGGATTATTCAAATTATAAAATGTATGGTCATTTGTGATAAGTTTATGTAAAGCAATCTCAGATTCATTGCACAATAATGGAGTTAATTCTGCGATATAAATGAAAGTAAATAACAAATAGTTTGTAGCGCTATTTCTGCAATTCTCGCTGCCCAAGACCTTACTTGCCTGAATTTAAGTTTCGTAAATGATACACATTTATATTCGAAAGAAAAGATAACGATGATGTGGCTAACTGGACATTGACAGACAAGCTAAATTATCAGCCAGAGGAAAAAAGTCCGTCACGCAAGGGCTGCGTAAACTAAGCAGATTTCCCTCAGGAAGTTTAGTAATAGATAAATATACATACTGCCAATACAATACCGTGAATAAATACAAACGGAAATAAGAAATGTTTCATCCAATTTCAATAACCTGCCGAGAGGAAGCGTTAGGTTAGAAATGTAAACAAACGGGCCCGGCCTGGTTCACACCGGAAACAAAAATAATTACTGAAATATATCAGAATATAACACATTATTTTATTGAGAACTATTTACAATATCTAGTACTGTAATTAATAATGAGTCAGAATAATTGTTATCTCAATCAATAAAATTTTAGTAGTCCAAAACTTTAAGTCACCAGTACATATTTGCATGTATCTCGTATAATAAAGGTCTCTTGAATACCATTTTTGGTATTTAAACTTCCAATAATGTGATTTATTATGTAGCAGAGTATTGTTTACGTAACATGAGTAGAAGTGGCGGTTTGCTAAAAACTGAAAAATGCAAATATCTCGGTTAATATTCAAGATAGAGAATAAACGTATATAACAATATTTATAGTAAATTTAATTTGCAATAAGATTGGTTATATACAATTTTTCGATCCGATGCATAATAACGGAGATATTTGGAATTTTCGAAAATCCCCCCTTTAAACCCCCCCCCCTCCCTCTGGTCGGATTTCAGCCATTAACGAACTTGATCTGTCTTTTTACATAAAACGGTTAAATATCAAGTTTCGTAACGCTTAAACAAAATTTGCGACCGCTAGAGCGGTAACAGACAAATATATATAAATATATATATATATATATATATATATATATATAGATATATATATATATATATATACAGTTTTGAACGGACCTCATTTTCGTCATCTACTAGGTAGGATCGATGGACATTTGAAGAAAAATTTCGAAAATTCCGTCATGAGTACAACCTCAATAGCTGATTTCCCTTAAGGGAAATCTGCTAAAAGTCCGTCACGCATTGGCTGCGTAAACCAAGCAGATTTCTCTCGTGATGTTTAACAATAGAAAAATCTACATACTGGTAACACAATAGCGCCGCCAACATCAAGTGAATAAATACAAACGATAATAAGAAACCTCCAAACGGGGAGTAACTGAAAAGTAAACAAACAGGTGTGCCAACTTCTCACAGGAAAGAAAAAAAATTACAGAAATATATCAGAATATAACTTATTAATTTTATTGAAAACTATTTACTATATCTAGTACTGTAATTTATAATGGATCAGAATAATTTTTATCTCAATTGCCTAAATCCGTAAACAATTAAGGGTTGGGGGATCAACAGAACGTATTTGCTTATATCCCACAAATTAAAGTCCAATGAAAACAATAACACTAACCACCCCAAATCACGATAACATATCAGCATTTATCTCATATTATAAAGGTCTCTTGAAAACAATTTATGGTATTTAAGCTTCGAATGACGTGGTTTATGACATAACAGGGGGTTTAGAGGGGAGAATTTTGAAAATTACGAATATCTCCGTTTTTATAAATCGGATCGAAAAAGTATATTGAATGAATCTTATTGCAAATTAAATTTACTATAAATATATATACATTTATTCTCTATCTTGAATATTAACCGAGATATTTGCATTTTTCAGTTTTCAGCCTTCAGTCAAACTTTAGAGCGTAGGACATGCCTAGAGAGTTGCTAATGTGCTAATGTACTAAAAAAAAATTAATAAATTGTGAAGAGCCGCAAGACTGTGTCCTGAAAACCAGATAATTCTTCGGCTGATTTGAGTAGAATCCGCTTATTTGTTTAGTCAACAGTTACCTATATGGTCTGCAATTTTTGGTTTAGTATTGTCTAGGCTCTCTGAGCACAAGTTAGTATAGGTTTATGTTAAGTAGTGTAATTTCCTGAAGAGTGGCATCTGAGGAAGTGAAACATGTATGGATTATTAACACTTTTACCGAAACACAGGTCTGAGAGACCTTTAGAGATTTTCATATTTCACGTATTGGTAGACCTGCTAATATTGGTGGGCTCTCCACCTCATTAGCTGCGAGTCTTTCTTTCCTCTACACTCAGGAAGTGTTTTGGATTAGTTTGTCAACGGCATTCGACCTTGACTAGCTATTGCTCGTTTTGCTCTGGTCTTGTGTACCTCATGTTTTGGTTAACAGCCTACGTATTGTTGGTCTACGATACGAGGTAATTCGGTTTACGTATGTTGTGTACCTTTCATTATAGCTTGTAACACTTTTAACAGATTTCCCTTAAGGAAAATAAGCTATTGAGGTTGTACTCATGACGGAATTTGCGAAATTTTTCTTCAAATGTCCATCGATCCTACCTAGTAGATGACGAAAATGAGGTCCGTTATATATTTGTATATATATATATATATATATATATATTTGTCTGTTACCGCTCTAGCGGTCGCAATTTTTGTTTGATCGTTACCAAACTCGATATTTAGTCGTTTTATGTAAAAAGAAAGATCAAGTTCGTTAACGGCTGAAATCGAACCAGTGGGAGGGGGGTTTAGAGGGGAGGGTTTTCGAAAATTCGAAATATCTCCGTTACTATACGTCGGATCGAAAAATTGTACAAAACAAGTCTTATTGCAAATTAAATTTACTATTAATATTGTTATATACATTTATTCTCTATCGTGAATATTAACCGAGATATTTGCATTTTTATTAAATCTTGGCGGCTAACGGACGAGTGACTTTCCAGCAAAAAGCTAGTTCGGCCGTTTCCTTAACTGCTCGGCTCTCGTGAAATTCCTCTATTGTATAACTTCACTTGGGAAATCTGCTTAGTTTACGCACCACCTGCGTGACGGGCTTTTTGTTCGTATTCTTTTCGTGTGTGTTTTACATAGTATATGGTTCGCTATGGAACCTTCCACGAGCCATGGACCAATAAAACGCTCATCTTCACGATCTATATATCGCAAGGATGACAGTGATTTCAATAAAAGGATTAAAGGTGACAATAATGGATTAAATTTGATACAAGTTATACAAACAATTAATAAAAATAACGAATTTGTTGATGGCAACTACTATTAACCCTTCCAGGCCTGTGCAACCGGATGATTCGGTTGACGTCGCGGGATTTATGTTTCGGTTAGAGTGTTAATAAATATGTTGAAGCAGGCCAGTGAGGGTTGTCTAACCTACAATGACCTGCCGGTTTATTCATATTTATACGAGATAGAATCACAGTATTAATAGTAAAGTTAATAGTTTTATATGTTGTTACATTTATTACAATATGAGTTATAAACGTCGTTGGTTAAAGTTCTTCTGGATTGCAAAATTAAACAAACACAAGCTTTATCAGTTTTTTATCACTGCACAATTTATTTATCAATGCACTACACACTTGGTTAATTATTCTTAACTACTACTCACAGTATGCACTGATAGCTTCACTATTCATCTTATTACACAGTCCAATAGCTCATTTACGATCACTGAAGTTCACAAAAACACGGCACTGCACTGATCTTCGCAAAGTCAGTTAACGGTACTGCACTGTCCTTTACTTAAACTTGGCACTGTAATGTTCATTGCAGATTCACGGCACAACATTGTTCTTCACATAAAACAGTTTACCGCACTGCAACTAAGATGTTCTGTTCACTAAAGCTGCACTGAACGCTCTGTTGATCACCTGAAGAGAGCTGAGAACAAAACTAACTAAACCCGGGTCGTGTCGGGCAGGGGCCTTTTATTGCTTGTGGAAAACATCAAAGCGGAATTTTCTGGACTCTTCTAGATCTGGACTGGTATTGCCGAGGACGGGCGAGACCATATGTCGGCACCTTTGATCCACATCGTACTTCTTAAATACGTAACTACCTCTGTTCAATCTTTCATGTACGTAATTTTCGTAACAATATATTAGGTTTTAATATCCCCTGGTGTCATTTGTATTGATGTGAGTACTGTTCGAGGGACTAGAGTAATTGCTTATAAACACACGGGCAAGCTCATGTTAAGAGAGTAATATTTACATGCAGTTGAGCGAGTTGTTGACATCAACAAGCAGGCGAGACAATG